>MU832769.1:0-66892 GCA_029204225.1 Diphasiastrum complanatum
AAAAAAAGTGGCTTCTAGCCAAAGTTATCCCTTTCCAAAGGGTGACTTGCAAATTTGAACTATAATTTCCATCTGAACTTTCTTTAATGAAGAAGTGGCATTCAAGCCCTTCGGTTCCAATTTAACATTTTAAAATGAAATTTTTTAATGCAATTGCCATGCATTTAGTCCTTCAGTCCACAAGGGCCCCCTTCACCTACCATTTCAAATTAATCCCATGGCTTATCTGCATCTGACGGTCCACACCTCGTTCTCCAGCTAACGATCTCTATCGTTGATCTATCTCTCTCACAATCAGATGGAGGAGATTCTTTTGGGATGTAGAATTGGACTCTTCTGGCCGCTGACATCCTAGGGCCACTATGGATGATTATGGTGAGGGCGCATGAGCCCCTCCTCATGGCCTGCTCCCTTGCTTCTCTCCTCTCCATTGCTTCTTCTCTTTTCAGCCAGCTATGTGTGAAAAATTGCCTACATTGGCAAATCTAGCCAGGTAGAATATTGTATGTTTTGTTAATATTTTCTGTTAGACACTTGAATGGCCAAAGTGCCACTTGTCAATCACACCTAATGTAGGTTACCACGAGTCAAGAGGAGTGGTTGTGTCTATTTGGTAGTGATCTAGACCATGATTTATGATGAGATTTGTACCTACCATGCACCTACCAAGCATGACTCTTGGATCTAGGCTAGGGTTTTCACATTAGGGCAATAAAGTTGAGTCTACTTCCTTATTACATTTTGGATTTTCACCTAGCTTTGCAAAGGAAGTGTCTTTTACTATGTATTCCCATTCTCCATAGTGAGAAGATAGAAACTTTTTAGAGCCTCAAGGAGAAACTCGGATTTTCTCTCTATGTATGGTGATTGTGATTGATTCCAATGCAACTAAGCTTTTGCACACTTTAAACTCTATCTAAAGGCCATACTATAGCCTCATTTTTCACATGTGTGAAGTCAGATTTCAGTTTATGATCAATGATCTGATTGTCTCTACTTGTTTTCTATCAAGCTGCTAAACTAGATCTTGTTTTCTGATGACTAGTATCTGATAGATTGTTTAACAAGCACACAATCACCTTTGTGGATCATTCAAAGATCCATTTATGGTCCTTAGTACTATACTTTTCACATGGTATCAGATCCAAGCACAAGGCTATTAATCAGTGTTTGAAACTAATTCCAATTTTAGCAGGTTTTTGGTGCAAAAAATCTAGTATTGAAAGGGCGAGTTGGTATCCTGGAATTGTTGAGGGGATTTGATCCCAAACTTTTTGTGGATCAAAATCCATACTATTCACATGTGTGGGCAACTCTGAACCAGCATTTAAGCCCCCATATTCATTGGATCACTATAATTTCATCTAGTGTCAGTTTGATGTAATTTTTCATGCAAATCCTAGGATAAACTACCAAGATCACTTGCCAATAATTAGTTTTGGATTCGATTCATGATAACTAATTAATATAGGCTGATTTCAGACCTTCTTAAAGTGGAAACCAGGTCTAGAAAGTACATCAAAGTGAAAGAGAGAGACAGAGTCATTCTATTGTCCAAAACTAGCCAAGATTGGCAAGATTTGCTTGAGAGTAGTTTTCACTTCATCTTATCTTCATTCCAGCTTTGTGAGGGAGTGATAGAACTATGATTACAAGTCCATCTGTTGGATTAGAAGTCAATATTTAATTGAAACACCTCAAGTTAGAAACCTTTGTGAGTTTCAATCCAACCAAATCTATATCTTGTGTGTAGAATTTCACTAGAAAGATGGGATCAGTGGAAGCCTGCCTTCTAGAAGCTAGTGAGAGGTTAAATTATACCAATTATGCTATTTGGAAAGTGAGGATGGAGTCACTCATGGTGCTCTAGGCTCTTTATGAGTTTCTAATAGATGATGAAGATGAACCTCTAGGTGCACAGGAATTAGTGAGATACAAGAAAAGGTCTAGGCTTGCACTTCAATGTAGTAAGATGAATGTAAGCAATGATCTTTTGAGGGAAGTATCATCATGTAAAAGTGCTAAAGAGGCTTGGAAATCTTTAAAATCTATCTATGAGTCTAGTAACACTTCAAGGATTCTCATGCTTAGAAATCATATTCTACAAAGCATGAAGAGGAGTGATGAGAGTGCATAGGATTATGTGCTCAGAATCAAGTCTCTCAATAGGGAGTTAGCTTCCATTGGAGAGAAGATTCAAGATGACGAGCTTGTTCAGATTGTCCTTAATGGTCTAGGGAGTGACTTCTCAAATTTGGTCCAAAGCTTTGCAATCCAAGACACTTTTCCCACTATAAAAAAGCTTTTTAGTGTATTAGTGGCTGAAGAGTATAGGATGATGCATACCAATGCAAGAATGAATGCTATTTCTCTGCATGATGGTGATGAGAAAACTAATTTTTCATTCAAAAGCAAGAAGAAGACCAATGGCAAGAAGAAGCACTTCAAGGAGACCAAGGAGGATGATGAGGCTTCAAGCTCAAAGGGCAAGATCAAAGACAAGTCCAAGTACAAATGTTTTTTCTGTGAAAATAAAGGACATTTTGCATCAAATGTCTCAAGAAGAAGAAGGCACAAGAGAGCAAACAAAGCAACATTGCACATCAGGAGGAGGAGGAGGATGAAGAGTCATCTTTAATGGTTTCCAACAAACCACCATCATCCAAGAGCAACACCAATGATTCTTGGTGGATTGATAGTGGGGCCAGTTCCCACATGACATATCAAAAGGACATTTTCTCCACTTTACTTTTTTACAATGATTTGAATAGATCAATCTATACTGCAAGTAGTCAAGAATGTAAGGTAAGTGGAATAGGAACCATTTCATTGTATGTTGAATCATCCAAAAGGACGAATCTCCAATAACTTGATTGACTTTTGTAGTTCTAATGGCATAAAGAGGGAGTTGTCATGTCCATACACCTCTCAACAAAATGGAGTGAGTGAGAGAAGAAATAGATCTCTTTGTGAGTGTGCTAAGGCCTTAAGGCTAGATGCTTCTCTATCCAAAACATTTTGGGGTGAAGCAATAACTTGTGCTAATTATTTGTGAAATAGATTGCCAAACCAAGCCATTGGAGGAATCACACCATTTGAAGCTCTATTTGGAGAGAAGCCCAATCTCAAGGATCTCAAAGTTTTTGGATCCACTTGCTATGTACACCAATCCTTGGATAAGAGGAAGAAGGATGATGCAACATCCATCAAAGACATCTTTGTGGGATATGGTGAGAATAGCAAAGGATATAGAGTCTTCAATCCCATCACTAGCAAGGTGATAGTGAGTAGGGATGCTATTTTTTATGAAGGACATGCTTGTGATCTGGATGATAATGCTACTAATCATCTTGATGCCAAGGATCATGCTAGGATGGAGGAGGAGCTTCCAAGTGAAGAAGAACTTGAGGATCCACCTCAAGATGCAAGAACTCCAAGAACTCCAAGAAGATCTACAAGGGCAAGGACCGAGTCATTGAGGCTTACCTATGATGTTTAAGGTGTACAAAGAGAAGGCTCATCATCTTTCACATCTTACACCTTTCTTACTTCAATTTCTGATGAGCCAACATGCTATGAAGATGCTTGTAAATCTAAAAGTTGGATGGATGCTATGCAAGTAGAGTATGATGCTCTCATTAAGAATCATACTTGGGGTCTTGTGGATCTTCCTCAAGGGAAGAAACCTCTTGATTTCAAGTGGGTATTTAGATTGAAGTATAATCAAGATGGATCAATAAGTAAGCATCAAGCTAGGCTTGTAGCCAAAGGTTTTTTACAAACCAAAGGCATTGATTATGATGAGACTTTTGCTCCTGTGGCTAAGCTTGTTAGTAATTAGTCTTGCTACATCCTTCAATTGGGAGCTATTCCAACTTGATTTCACAAATGCATTCCTCAATGGTTATTTGGAGGAAGAGATCTACATGAGGCAACCCGAGGGCTTCATCAAGAAAAATCATGAAGGAAAGGTGTGTTCTTTGAAGAAGAGCCTTTTTGGGCTCAAGCAAGCACCTAGAGCATGGTACTCTAGGCTAAACTCCTTTCTCATTTCCATCAATTTTGTAATGAGTGCCTATGATTCATCATTGTACATAAGATTTCATGATGGCATGATCATTATTCTTGTTATGTATGTAGATGACTTTATCTTGAGTGGTAATGATCTAGATGGAATTAGAGATGTAAAAATTGCTTTAGCAAAAGAGTTTAAGATGGTAGATCTCGGCCTATTAAGCTTCATTATTGGAATAGAGGTCATTAGAGGATGTGATTATAGCTTTATATGTCAATCTAAATATGCTACATCTATCCTAGATAGATTTGGAATGAAGAATTGTAAAGGCATTGAGACACCAATAGAGCAACATGTAAAAGCATCTATTGATGGTGATGAAGCATCCTTTGAGGACATCACATTATATAGAGGGCTTATTGGCTCCTTGATATATTGAACGATAACTAGACCTTATCTTAGTTATAGTGTTGGAAAATTAAGCCAATTCATGCAAAGTCCTCTAGTTTCACACTGGAAGATGGCCAAAAGAGTTTTTAGGTACATCTCATCTACTAAGAATTTTGGCATTTTGTATAGAGGGACTAATCTTGGCTTAAGAGCCTATAGTGAGAATCGAGCCCGATTATCACATCCATTATCTGCTTACCATCTACGTCGATCCAACTTCTTCTTCTGGTATAGTAAGCAAGTTAATCTTAGGTAATAGTGAACCCTTCCAACTCATGCACTGAGAATTTGGTAGCCCACCCAGTTGCCCCTTATTAACTTTTCAAAAATAACGTAATTGTATTTGCACCTTATACAATTTCTCAGCCTTCTTCACTTTTTTAATTACGATGTTAGGGAAGCAAAAACCTGTATTAGATTGTAGTAATATTTGTCTTTTCATGGAATTCACACACACTTCACATTTCAACTCTGAAACATGCCTACCTAGTGTTCTCGATGGTTACATGTTGGAGAAAGACGGTGTGTCGTGCGTGAGAAACAAAAATAGCTCGAAAAAAAATGAACACAAAAAAGGAGCGAACTCGAAACTCGAACGAGAAACAAACTCGAACAAAAAGCGTTCGTGCGCAGCGGAATGAGCTATATTACTCTTTCCCTAAGCATGACTACACCTATAAAAAACAAATAGAACGTTAGTAATGGAAATCACGGTTGTTTTGATTACGTAGCTAAACATTAATAAAACACCAGAAGAATAATTTGTCGCGAACAACTAGACAAATTATTAGTCGTGAATGATTCGCAAAATAACTCGCTATAAACAGATTAGCAGATTGAGCAATAAGAAAGTTAGACAGAATGAAAATAAGCATAGAAATATTGACGCAAATCTGAACGCAGAACAAAAGAGCTGTTATCAAATTAAGTATAGCAAAATATACATGTCAATAATGCGGTAGAGCACAAGACAATAGCGGACGAAACCACGTGCTCTACAAAGCTAATTCAATCTGTAAGAGAAATGAACTTGTTATTGACAAATAAAGAATCAATGCGCAAGGCATCTACTTCGCCTATCTCTGATAAGCTTCTAATGCTACATTTTACACACACTTGTTCTTGGTTTCTCTTAATCAATTGAATACGTAAATGGTATTCAATATATATACACAATGTTACAAGTGTGCAGATGAAGAAAGTACAAAGTGGATGTGCTGTCTATAGGAGATTGTGGGTGGCTGCTGTCATTGTCAAATCCGTTAGCACAGTTGTATGGGATGAACGCGAAAAGGACGCGATGTCAACCTTTGTTGAAGTGAACGTTGGTGAAGATGCGAAAAAATGCGTCACTCTGACGAAATGCCTTAGGACTTGATTTACAGGGTGCCTTCACTTTTCCTAGGGCACCTTTGGCATTTTGTAAGGCAATGTCGTCTTTTTCGCATGTCACAAAACACGTGTAAAAATACAGTTTCGTCTTTACTTTGCCTATGAGAATTTACTTGTATTTATGTAGACAGTCGTGTTTTATTCGTATGTCTTATTTTACATGTAAATATGCAGACTGTGTGACAACGTGAGTAAAAATGTAGCATGAATGGAGGCAGATTAAAATGGGATTTAGTAGAGTAAAGGAAATAAATCGAACGCCCCTCTTAATCTAGATTCGTGAATGCCTTGATCTTTAGACTGAGCAATGCACAAAAATTGTTGTGTGCATTAACACTTAATGCTTTCATGAATATATCTGCAACCATGTCCTGCATTCTGTAGTACGTTAAGCTCACCTCCTTGTTGAGAACCTTGCCACTGATGTAGTGATATCTAATTTCAATGTGCTTACTCCTAGAGTGAAATCTAGGGTTGGCCGATAAGACAATAGCACTCTGATTATCATAGAATAAAATTGTAGGGCTGTACTAATACAGATTAACGTCTGACAGTAAATTTTTGAACCATAACGCTTCCTTAATAGATTGAAAAGTAGCAATATATTCTGCTTCTATAGAAGAAAGTGCGATAGAGGTTTGCTTATGATTGTTCCATGAGATAGGACTGCCGTTGAAGAAGAATGTAAATCCAAATGTGGACTCACGATTGTCTACATCTCCTCCCCAGCTTGCATCAGAATATCCACTGAGCTGATGAAGATTGTCGTTGTTGACATCTCCATAGCAGATGCACTGGTCCATGGTAGCTCAAATATATCTCATGTCTCTTATGAGAGCCTTCCAATGGGTAATGCTAGGATTAGCCATATATTGGCTGAGTGAGCTTACTACAAAAGAAATATCTGGTTTTGTACAAACCATTGCGTACATGAGAGATCCAAGTATCGATCGATAAGGATACTCTCTCATCTGCTCCTCTTCTTGCTTGTCTGGGGACATTGGTCCTTTGACAAATGCAGGCCTGGATCCATCGGTGAGTGAGCTAATTTACAATTCATTAGATTGCATCTGTTAAGAACATTGTGAAGATACTTTTGTTGAGTGATGTAAATCAGTCATTTCACTCTGTCTCTGTGGATTTGAATGCCTAGACAAAAGTGAGCTTTGCCCAAATCAATCATGTCGAACTTTGAAAACAGCATCTGCTTCGAATCCTTGACCATATTGGTATTGTTGCTGAAGAGCAACGTATCATCCACGTATAAGGTGATGATAATGAAGGATTGTTGCACTGACTTGGAATAGATGTTGCAATCAACAGTGCTTGGTTTGAATCCTTGTTCGAGGACGAATGTGTTGATCCTCTAAAACCAAACTCTGACAGATTGTTTCAAGCCGTAAAGTGCTTTGTGGAGTTTAGAGACATGATTTTTCATACCTTCCAAAACGTATCCTTTGGGCTGGATCATGTAGATATCTTTTTGTATAGCTCAATTTAGATAGGTCGTTTGTACATCAAGTTGATGTACTTCAAGATTGACAGTTGTAGCATAAGATAGGAGCTTTCGGATTGACGAATGTTTGACTACTGGACTAAAAGTCTCGCTGTATTCGACGTTCAAAATCTGAGTGAATCCTCGTGCCACCAGTCTTGCCTTCCTTCGATCAATTGCTTCGTTGGCATTGTATATGATGTTGAAGATCCATTTGCAATCAATGATATTGTAGCCAATAGGAGCTTCGACTAATGACCATAGCTGGTTCTTGATCAAAGAGGAATACTGAGAAACAAAAATAGCTCAAAAAGAAAACAAACACAAAAAAGGAGTGAACTCGAAACTCGAACGAAAAGTGTCTGTGCGCAACGGAATGAGCTATATTACTCTTTTCCTGAGCATGACTACGCCTATCAGAAATGAACCAAACATTAGTGATGGAAATCATGATCGTTCTGATTACACAGCCAAACATTAATAAAACACCAGAAGAATAATTTGTCACAAACAACTAGACAAATTATTAGTCGCGAATGATTCGCAAAGAGTTGGACTGAGCTCGATTGATAATCAATCACGAATGATTCGCGAAAGACAAGACTAAATATTAGTTGTCAACCCCTAGACTAATAATAACTCACTAAAAACATATTATTAGATTGAGCAACAAGAAAGTCAGACATAATGAAAATAAGCATAGAAATATTGACGCAAATCTAGACGCAGAACAAAAGAGCTATTATCAGATTAAGTATAGCAAAATATACATGTCAATAATGCGGTAGAGCACAAGACAATAGCGGACGAAACCGCATGCTCTACAAAGCTAATTCAATTGGTAAGAGAAATGAATCTATTACTGACAAATAAAGAATCAATGTGCAAGACATCTACTTCGTCTATCTCTAATAAGCTTCTGATGCTATATTTTACGCACACTTGTTCTTGGTTTCTCTCAATCAATTGAATACGTAAATGGTATTCAAAATATATACACAATGTTACAAGTGTGCAGATGAAGAAAGTACAAAGTGGATGTGTTGTCTGTAGGAGATCGTGGGTGGCTGTTGTCGTTGTCAAATCCGTTAGCACAGTTGTATGGGATGAGCATGAATTTTCTTTTATCACTAGAGCCGATCCGAACCACTTCAACAGTTAAATGTGGCATTCATAAAGAAAAAACACACCGAGTAAATATATGAACATTCTCCAATCTTCTTAATCTCTTTTATGTCCTTGTCAAAGATAAAACATGCCCTTTCCTCTCCTCTCTGTATTTGTTCTTAGTCCATTCAATAGAAAATTTGTTTGTGTATTACTTTTTTTCTTTCATAGTAAAAATCCTCCTTTTATTTCTCGTTTACGATGGTAATCTATCATCACGAGTAGGATTGTATCCTATCTCGAGATGTCATGTGCAATAATTTATATTGGCCTAGTCAGGGCTTTGATAGGAGATCTCGACAATACTTCGGTAGGGTCTCAACAGTACTTCGGTAGCAGAGCACGACAGTACTTTGGTAGGATGCCTCGACAATACTTCGATAGGAAGCCTCGGTAGGACTCGGCAGGAAACCTTAGCTGGAGGATTTATTTGCTAACCCCTGCAAAAGGATTATAACGCTTCGGAGAAGAAAAACATCAGTATTGGCGAAAAGGCAAAATTCAATCAAAGTCGGTCAGTGGACAAACCATCGAACTCATTTTGAGGGTATTTCCTTTACTTTAGCTAGGAGATTCAATTCTTCCTTAGTCGGTAGACAAATATATCATCGAGAATCGATAGTTTATTACCATAAAAAGTCATCGGTACAAAGACTTGGCCTAAGCGACGTTAAGGTTCAAGTTTCATACTAACCCAAAAAAGGGTCTCGAAAATTTCGAGTTTCGAAATTTTTGAGTTTTTTGAGTCTCAAAATTTTTCAAGTTTCGAGTATCAAAAATTTCGAGACTCAAGATTTCGTCTCCACAAATTGTCTTAAATATTTGGAAACTCCAAAAATTCAAGTTTCGAGAATTGATTTGTTTATAAATATTATTGCGCAATTGAGAATAAGATTTTATTCACTTTTGTTTTGTTTGTTATGTTACTATCGAATATCATGTTATGAAATCATGTCTAGATACAAAAATATTTTCCTGGATGTGTGCATGTTCATGAACGACGTACTTTAATTAATAATAGAAAAACAAATCTTTTGTATGAGGTGGAAAACCCCTATGCATATAATATTACGTATGTATGTTGGTGGAAAGAAATGTACAGAAAAATGTACTTCATAAAACAGTACATCTTTATTCATATTTTGTTCCGTGATTTTGTATATTTGAACTTGTTTTTTTTTTATCTGGTGATAAAAATGAAATTTTGTATAAAGGAACAAGATTTGTTGTACATGTAATAATATGTGCAATAGTTAGTTACTGATGTAAAATTAGTAATATATGGTTTGTTTAAATGTGTGACTTTGTTGTATCAATATCATAGTAAGTAAATAGACGTTTTTATGTATACATAGAGATGGAACAATTTAGATTAGTTAATAATAAGTATTTTTTCTATTTGATGTTTTGTTTGATTATCTTAAATTTTGTCTTGGTCTTTGTAATTAATTAAGAAATGCTACCTATCATGTTTAATAGTTTTCCTTCAACTGGTTTTTCCGTGTCATGTTATTAAGTTCATGTACAATTATATCTCCTCGTACATGCACAAATATATGTAATTGTTAGTAGTTTATTAACCATGAGCATTTTTGTATGAGTTGAAAACTTTTTGAATTTGTAACATTTTGTATTTTGGTTAGTGAATTGTGTTACGACTACTCGTATCAATACAATTGATTTGTTCATAAATATTATTACGCAGTTAAGTATAGGATTTTATTCAATTTTGCTTTGTTTGTTATGTGACTATTTAATACCGTGTTACAGATTTATGTCTAGGAGCAAAAATATTTTCATAGATGTATGCATGTTCATGAACAACGTACATAATTTTTAGATAATAGTAGCAAAACCAATTTTTGTATAAGGCGGAAGACCCTTATGCATATAATATTACGCATATATGTTGGTGGAAAATCCAACTTGCACTTGGTCTGTCTAATGTATATTTTGAGGGACAGATACTTTGCAAATATGGAAACTTTATGATGAACGTGCCATATGCACGGTACTTGAAACTAGATCCTATGGACGTGCATGAAGCTGGTACTGTCACGTTATCAATTTATGGAACATATTATCGCAACATTATAGATAAACTTGAAATCGGCAAATGTATTCGTATTGTTTCCTTTGGAGTTGAAAAAAAGAATGATTACAGGTCATGTAATTTCACCATGGTGTTCAAACAAAGTACCGAAATTGTTCATATTCCTGATTTGTCTATGCGTGTCGTTTTTTTTCCCAAAATATGTTTAGTAGATTTTCGTGATGACTGCATACATTTATTGGTCGAAAACAAAGACATACACAATACACTGCTCTTAGGCACAGTCGCTGTTGTTATCATTGGCATTACTACTAGCAAACATCATTGTTGTGTGTTAACGGTTGCTGACGGCTTTGAAAAACAGGATCAAGCACAAGTACATAAAAAAAAAGTTCGTATTTGTTTTTTTTTAAATATTGTATGTTTATATATTTACGTATATTGACTTGGCACCGGATTTCACAAATAACATTTTGGGAGGACACCCAGGTGACGTATAACAAAATCGTTGATGAATATCATAACAATCAACGATATATGTACAGAATTTGGATGTCTGGAAAAAGGCCAATCCATTTCAATCTGCAGCATCGCCAAAAACTATTTTTGGCCACGTTCCTTTTGGAAAAATCGAAGCTCGGTTACGTACAGGTGCATCAAGTATAGACACGTGGAAACGACATGAAAGAGGTGAATTTCATATTTTTGTAACATGATAACTAGGAAAACCAAAAAATATTTTTTAAAAATCAGTGGTACGTATTTTTTAGTATATATCAGAATTTTTTTAAATATATTTACGTGTAGTTAGACGCGTTGCCTATGACTATGCAAATAGTTGGATGACTTCGCAAAACCGGATTAAATGCACCGTTTTTTGAATATGTTTGTATGGTATGCAAACAAGATCAGTATTCATTCCAGACTGATTGCCCATTTTGTTTCCGCTGTATGAAAATGACACAACTGGAGCGGATTCCAGTGATGAACTGTACTATCGTTAGTCCAGATGGTATACATAACATAAAAATCAAAGTTGAATGGATTGATCGAATATTCCAGCTACCAAATGGACATGGAACGAGAAAATTACCATGGACTGCAAGAATTACTCGCAACTAGACAAGTTCATGGAAGGTTTACTTTGGACAGTGGACAATATGTCAGTAATTATCAACGAACTGACATGGAACTGGTTCTATAAAAATATATGTTATGCTCAAAAGTTCAAATACAACTACGACTAGCACCGACATTTAAGTTTTGTTTTTAAATAAATAATGATTATGAAAATTATGTAATTTAAGTACATATCACATGTTAATAAATCTCCATTCTTTTTCGTTATTAATTTGTTCCAAGAATTTTAGTTGTCTATTGCATGTTTTTTTATAATGTATAATCGTTTAGCATTGTATAGAACCATACCTATAATCTAGATACTACATGCTTGAATTGAATTAGATGATTTCATAACTATCTAAATAACAAGCAATATAACCAATTTAATTAAATGACCAAATATTACAAAAATTACATTATAATTTTTACTATTTCTAGGTCCTAGAACAAACCCTATTGAAAATTGGTCTTCTTTCTTGTTGTAAATACCTGACCAATGCAAAAGTTTCACTAAAACTATTATCTTTTATGTATTTCATGTGTACTGCTAAATACCATATACCATGTCAGAATTTGAAATACAAATTCTAGATGGAGATACTAGACCTACTAGCGTTCACACAAAATCAAACACAGAGAGAAAACAGATCATAGGAGAATTGAGCAAATGCTCTAGCTCATTGAATTGAATGGAATAATTGAGGTGGGGCACCAATCTTCTTATATAGTTTCTCTGACGATTGATAAAAGCTAATGAGCCTAAAGTAAATGGCAAAATAACAAAAAGTTATTTACTAATAATACTACCTATATATGGTGAGAGTTCTACGTACTAAATAGATCCTACTCTATTTATAGTGTGCCCACCTACATGCATAAGTATAAAAAATAGATTTACTATAAATAGAATGGCCCCTAAAAATAGCGCATGGGCATGGCCAAACTATCATTAAGGGGTGTCAAATAAACATTAATTCCTAACACTTCCCCTTAATATTTACTTTGTTATCTATTACTCCTAGAAGTTCTCTAAACTTCTGAATTTTTTTTTTTGCCAAGACCTTTGGTAAAGATATCTACAACTTGTTTTTCCGTAGGCTTCACTTCCCCTGAAAGTATATGGATCATTGGTTTCCAATACTGTAGCCATGTAAGCAAAGTGTACATTCCCATCTTTATAATGATCCTCTTGTCGATCCTCCTGTCGACCCTGATCTTCATGTTGCTTTTCAAGTCTAGCTGATATTCTAGTCCCTTGTGTACTGGATTCTCCCTGTTCCATAATAACACCATCCTTGATAGTTTCATAGTACCATCTAGGCAATCTTCTAGTTTCTGATATAGGATGTTTCTTGCTTGGTGAAGTAGGAGGTGAATAAGTATCCCATATACTTGACCTTTCCTATCTCAACCAAAGACACTTTAGGATCTTGAATTGGCGTAGGCGATACATATATCGATTCAGGTTTATGTAATAATTCGTCACATGATATAGGAATTCCACCATCTTGATCTTTATCAAAATATATCTCTACATCTTTATGAGTTGCCTCCTCATCAAAGATTACATCCCTATTTATGATTATTTTCTTACCCTTCAAGTCATATAACATATTGTAACTAAGAAATAAACACTTGGTCATCTTAGAATTGCCCACCACAATCGAGCCTAGGTATAGCGATCCTGGTGACACCATAGCCAGCAATATGAAGGCTGTTATTATTAGTATTTGTGAGGCTGCTAGCCATATTGGTCGTCTTAGCCCTCTCGACCTGTAAAACAAATTGCAAACAAACGAAACTAGTTAGAATCAGATTCTGTGGTTGGCAAAAAGTTTCTGATAAACGTGGTTGATTATGAAAAAAATTTAGACCATAAGTTATTCAAATGATGTTTTAACCTATGCAAGAAGCTTGGCAATCACTGGCCATGGTCAACCCTTTACCCTTTTGCAAGTGATCTTGTTGTCTCGTTTCGATTTATTTCATTAGGTTGCTATACACGATGTTTAAGCTTGGTAAATGCTTGTTAAAATGTAAACGTATTTCTAGCTATGATTGTCAGTGGCATTTACCTTGATAATCTTCGATTTTTCTTGATAATCTATCGCCTGTCGCGAATCTTTCGCGAATGTGTTGCCTTCCTGTCAACAATCTCGAATTTGTCACGAAATTATTTTTGAAACTATCGCAAAATTATGCTACTCTGCAAAGAATCTTTTGCAAATCTTTCGCGAATCTTGACGTTTTCATGAATTTCGAAGCTTTCGCGAATTAGATAACCAGTCTCCCCTATGCGTCATGTGCTTTGAAGCTCCTGAGTCAATAAACCAAAAATCTTCTTCCTCTGAGAGGGCACTAACATAAGATACCGATGCTGAGAAGGAACTGCCAAAAGATGTCACGAATCTTTCGCGAATCTTTTTGCCTAATCTGTCACCTATCGTGAATCTTTCGCGAATCTGTCGTCTGTCTGTCACCAATCTGTCACCAAGCTCGAATCTTTCACGAATTTGTCACCTGTCACGAATTTGTCGCCTTTCTACAAATATTTTGCCTTGCAACATATGCTATAAGTTAATGAGTTATGAATCTTCATGGACTAGTATATAAACCACATACATGTGTTCCTTACACATACTAGGGGTGAGTCAGTAAAGGGAGTGGATTGAGGCAAAAGAAGATGAGGGGACTATGTAGATTTGGCCTTGGCTTTGACTTTGCCCTTATCTTTGTTCTCTTTGGTAACCCCACCTAGGGATGAATAGAGGGCCTTGGTCTTTCATATTAAAATAATGTCAAATACCAAAGCCCAATACACAAATGTCTGCCATTATGTGAAACATTATAAAACGACCCCCAAATAAACTGCCAATCTAAGGAAATGCTAACGGAAGTCAATCTATACCACAATTACAGCTCAAGCTCCATTGGGTATGGAGTCATAAATAAGGCGTTCAGCACCACCCCGTATGAAGCTAGACTGGCCTTGCACGGATAGGGGGCAATGCAATGCACAAACATGCAAATTGCACATAGCCCAACTCCAGACAAATAAAGGGTGATTTTCAAATGAGTAGGTAGCTTTCAATGAAACGACATGCAGGTATGCAAATTGCTCAAATTAAAATAATGAGCTTGAATAGAAATAATGAGCAAACACTCAGGCTTGCTCATAAGGGAATGAACTCGAGCGGTAAATCCTTTTCTCACAAGCCAATCACTCATTAAGAGTCTTCCAAAGATAATGCTTTTGGAAAAGGGAAAGCATGCAGGGTTGCAACAACATACAACCGACCGGGTTGCAACAACATACAACCGACCGAGGAGCACAAGAGGGTGCATTGAACCACCGTAAGCTAATAGGAAGATGTACGGTCATAAGCCACATGATCAAAGAGAAACGGGCTTCTACAGGAGGCTAGCAAGTGACACTCGTTCCCCAAGACAAAAATCTGAGGCAGGGCATGGAATAGGCCAAGAAGAGGGAAAGTGAGCCGTAGGTCAGGTGAAGAAGGGACCACAGGAAGGAGAGAGGGCGTGGCCAGGCAGAGAGCGGGCCTCAGCCAAGAAAGCAAGGAGACCCGCAGACAGGGAGAGAGGGAGGCCACGAGGCACAGGGCACGGCCCACGCAGGAGGAGAGAGGGCGTGGCCAGGCAGCGAGGGTCTGCTACAGCTACAGGTTGCGAAGGGCCGCAGACAAGATAGGCACAACCTCTAACCACAGTTTAGATGAGGATTGCAAATGGAAGTAGGGATGGGTAGAGTGATGAACCACAAAACGTATAATGTATCGGATCAGGTGATTGGCTACAGATCAAGGTCGTGGCAAACCCACAGGCAGGCGATGAAGGGGGCCGCAGGGTGGAAGAGAGCCACATTTACCACACAGGCAGATGGTGAAGGGGGTCGCAGGCAGCAAGAAACCGTGAGCAGGCAGCGAGGATGGATAGGTCGCAGGTGGAGCGTAGAAAGTGGACGAATGCTGCAGGTACAGGGCCGTTTGCTGCAGACAAGAAGTGAAGGGGGCTGCAGACAGCAGATGGAGCAAAGAGGGCGCAGAGGCAGAAATCTGCAGACAACAGATGAAGGGCCACTGATAGTGAAATGGATACCAGGGCAGCAATGAACAGGCTAGAAAACTTGCCTTAGTGATGGTTACCAACTGAAATTTGCCTTAGTGATGGCTTCTTCTTCAATTAATCTTTCACAAGTATAGATTGTAAATCAATGATCTATAAACAAAGGCTAGGTTGGAATGAGGGCTTGTTTGATCCACGGTTTTCAGACCTGTGTTTTTGAGCAGGGAAATGTCCTATAATAACCAGTGGGTAGACATGGGTTTGAAGCAATGATTTACAGTTTATTAATTTGTTTTATAGATCAGTGACCTTCATGAAGCATAAAGGACTATCCTAACATGAAACAAAACCCTCTCAAGACAACAATCCTTGAGCAGAGCACAATGACCACCAATTCAAGTAATTTGCAGCAAAGGCAAAACACAGAAGTTAGAGTGGAAGGCACCAGACAGATCAGCCTCTTCTCCTTTTCTCCTCCTTTCCAAAGTGAGAAGTGAATAATGATGGACAACAAAATTATAAAGGCTGAGAGTAGAGTGGGAGACACAAAAATGGGAGGCACCAAGCAGGGATCAAACAGCCTTGCTTCTTCTCCTTCTCTCTTTCCTTTCTTCACAAACTCTTTCTTTGCACAAGTTTCTATCTCTCTCTCTCTCTCTCTCTCTCTCAAAATGACAATGAGAATGTTGTCTCACACCCCTCTCTCTGGTCATACGTAGGGGCTCAATGGGCTGGAGGTGCACCCCTTCAAAAAATGGGACACCTTCTTATGACTTTTCAAAAAACTGCCTTTAAAATAGGACACTGGCCCAAATTCGTTTTTAACACCTAACTTGGCCTCAACTTGCAATTTCAAAGTCAAGTTGGGCCCTATTTACAGTTTCGATTTTTATGGGCTCACGGCCAAGTTTTTAATTACTAAAACTGTATTACGAAAATACTTGGCACCTCCTAGTCCCGACAAACCCGGAAACTAGGGGCATAGGCAGCATAAATGGAATTTTCATACAACGTAAATTAGCAAATGAACAATATTTTAATAGCAATGCAATCGGCCATAATGGGCCATTTACGTGCCAGTTTTAAGGAGTTCCGCATTGGCATAATAGCGCGCGGCGATGATTTTTAATCAAAAATAACTTGAAAAAATAGTCTTTTTTCCCGCAAACATTATGACAAGCACTAACCGGAAACAGTGAGCACCCATGCAGATGAGGAGTTGGTGTGTACCAAATGAGGCAAAGACAGCGCCAGATTGGATGGATGGGGTATCGTTAAATGTGGCGTGGATGGCCAAATATTGGCCGCCAGAAAAGGGTTTGGAGGCCTCTCCATCGTAAAGGTAGTCTGCAAAAGGCCAGAGAAGAGGAAGGAGCTGAGAGAGATGTTGAGTATGAGGAAATTGTAGAGCATGTCGAAGTTTTTCAAGCCGAAAAGCTTTGATGCGATGGGCACGCTGATCGCTAGCCTCACGCCATAGCCGATGCCCACCACCATCGAGCCCAGGTATAATGATTCTGGTGACGCCATAGCCAGCAATATGAAGGCTGTTATCATTAGTATTTGTGAGGCTGCTAGCCATACTAGTCTTCTTAGCCCTTTCGACCTGTAAAACAAATTGCAAACAAACGAAACTAGTTAGAATCAGATTTTGTGATTGGCGAAAAGTTTCTGATAAACGTGGTTGATTATGAAAAAAATTTAGACCATAAGTTATTCAAATGAGGTTCAACCTATACAAGAAGCTTGGCAATGACTAGACATGGCCAACCCTTTACCCTTTTGCAAGTGATATTATTGTCTCAGGTTGCTATACACGATGTTTAAGCTTGGTAAATGCTTGTTAAAATATAAACGTACTTCTAGCTATGATTGTCAGTGGCATTTACCCTGATGATCTTTGGTTTTTCTTGAGATCTATAGTTTAGCCATCCAAGGGTTATAAGCAAATGTACAAAGATGTTATATGCAACTTTATCTGCTTGCGCAAGGAAAAAAACACTTTATTTGCCTGCAGATGGTTTTTATTGTTACCGGATTCATCCTTATCGAAGCATGATTGATGTTGAAAAATAATGTTACATTTAGCAAATAATGCAACGACACTTCAACTATGTGTATCAAGTCGGTACTCGTTGAGAAATCCAAAATTATGGTGGTGTAAATTTATAAACAATGCTTCTGCGAATTTGTCGTCTTTTGGTCACCAATCCCGAATCTTTCGCGCATCTGTCGCCTGCCACGAATCTTTTGCGAATGTGTCGCCTTTCTGTCATCAATCTCGAATCTTCTCGAATTTGTCGCGAATTGTCCTTGAATATGTTGCGAATCTCGAAGCTTTCGCGAATTAGATAACCAGTCTCCCCAACGTGTCATGTGCTTTGAAGCTCATGAATCGATAAACCAAAAATCTTTTTCCTTTGAGAAGGCACTACCAAAAGATGATGCCGATGTTGAGAAGGCACTACCAAAAGATGATGCCGATGTTGAGAAGGCACTACCCGAAGATGTCGCGAATCTTGAAACTTTGTCACCTAATCTTGAAGCTTTTGCCTGGTCTGTCGCCTCTGTAGCGAATCTCGAATATTTTGCGAATCAAAAACCTTTCAGGTATGTGATTGATGTGTAGACAACAACAATCTAGAAGCGACCCTGTCAAAACAGTCACGAACAATTCTGCCAAGCAAGCAGTGATCATAAAGTTAGTTATTTACTAAGAATGAAGTTCTAACTTCTTACCATGTATAGGTAGTATTATTAGTAATTTATTTATAGTACGCCCACCTACATGCATAAGTATAAATAAACGAATTCACTATAGATAGAATGGCCCCTAAAAATAGCACGCAGGCATGGCCAAACTATCATTAAGGGGTGTCAAATAAATATTAATTCCTAACATATACATGTCCACCAGTTTCAAAATTTCTATGAAGTTTACAAATCTTTGTTTCAAAGTTTTATTTGATGTTTAATTTATATTTTTGTATCTTTAAATTTAGAGACATTGCATATGATCTGCATGATTATTTATTACACATTTTGTATTATGCAAGATCACTATCAATTACATATTATGATGAGTCATTCACTTGTCACAATTACTTGACTTTGAATTGTATCTTCTTGTAGAAGCCAGGTTTAAAAGTGCAGACCATGTCTGGTAAACAACATACATTTTTAAATAGGGTATCCATCAATGAAGAAAGGTATTTTGCAGAGTCATCATTGTCATGGATGGTTTTAGAAGAAAATGTCACTTATCGCAACATTCCTAAAAAATTTGTGATCAACCCTCGTTGACAAGGCCTATCTGCGACTTTCCAAAAGTACTAATCCTGGTCGTCAACAGTTTCTATTGCTTCCGGTACACGATTATACTGCGTTTTTTTATAATCCAGCATTTGAATGGGTGATACGAAGTTCGTATCTGAGCAATATATATTGTCACCGCTCACAATACAACAACATGGAATATGTACTCGCTCGTTTTGGAACAATGTATCTACAGACATTACACTTCGCCAAACAAAGACGCGATTGTCAATAGGTGTTTGTCATTTTTGTGCATTGTTCGATATTCCGTACGAAACTCCGGATGTTTTTGGTTTTCCGATATTGACACAAAATGACTGCAATTACATGGTTGGCGAACAGCTGCCTTTTATTGAGAAAGACCTCCTAGATGTCTCAAAAATACAAAACCGTGTATTCCAAGTGTTATGTTATTTTATTGTCGACAAAATAGTCTGTTCATATAAATCAAAGCTGAAAATGCATTGGAGCGGTATTGGAGCTTGTATCTATCAGGAAAAACACCCCACGACAAATACTATAGCTGTCAATCGGGCTTCGACCATTGGAAAGTTGTGCATCATTGACATTGTTCGTGTAGCGCATCGTGATTTACAACAACATCATCACAAAATTGCTACAGACATTGACATATTCGTGAAACTACCAAATACATTCTTAGTTTACTTGAATACCAAACGTGCCAAAAGCAAAACAGGTATGTCTATTTCAATAAAAGACCTTGTACAAGTTTAAATTATTTAGCTAAAATTATTAAATAGAAAACAAGGTCATTTTATGTCTATTTTATATTAATTATTGTATACTTATTATCAAGGTGTTGATGGACATGTGATATCAACTTGTATGGATTTCCATGTACAATCTTTTTCGGGCGCATTTGTTGAATCTCGTTTGTGTGCTGTCGATGAACTAGAAAGACAAAATATTGTACTACAAGCTGATATTTCTGTTTTGAAAAGAGAATTGTCAACCATTGAACATAAACTATACATGTTACATGAGAACATTGACGTTCCACCTTTACAACAACCAGTATCAGAGGAAACATTCCAAATACGGCGACCCAGTTCTAGTTTTAGCAATTTGTTATTTCGTTGGCCTGTTATTCCAGGAATTTTTACGACGTTTAAAGAGACAATGTCAAACTTACAAGTCTTTGTTGACAAAGCCACACACTGTTTAGATCCAGCTATTCGACTTGCCGGATTCTATACTGGTTTTCTTATCAAATGGATTCCATGCAAGTTATCCAAGGGATGTCGTCCAAAAATACAAGATTGGTTTAGTCCAAATATACTTTTAACATATGGAGTAGATATATTGTTATACATAAAAATCCGAGATTTACCAATTGAAGAACGTGTACTATTTGAACGAATGGTGCAACAAAAATTCTTAGAAATTGAGCATGAATGTTTAGGAAATTCGGGGGATCATTACTTCCAACGCATGGCTTTGTGTTACCGTGCGTTAGAAACGAGTATGTAAAATACAATGACATAAATTTTAAACACGTTTGAAAATACTTGTTGCTTTGCAAGAATATTGCATAACAGTTTTTTTTTTTTCAATAATTGATACTTGTGATTTTAAAACATTAAATATTTAAAATATTAGTTTTTTAAATAAAAGATTGCTTCTGTTCTTATAAAAAAAAAGCCAGTTATTTAAAATGTGATCTGGTTAAAAACGTTCACATGTTGTCATAAAAATCAAACAAACATTGAAAATGTCTTTTATTTTTTGCCAAAGTTAAATAGTATGTTGTTATAAACTACATGGCTAAATTAGGAGTCATTTTTATAAAATCTAAAATGATTTTGATCAAGAAATTTCTTTTGAAATTATAAAATACATTAAAGTTCCGTATTTTATTACCCATGCAATGAAATAGCTACTAAAAAACACATGTATGAAAAGAAAGTTTCTAGCTACTTAATATTGATAGTTCTTAGATATGTTAACTATTTATACTTTATGTCTTCGTTCGTGTAACATGCAACGAAAGAAATATAAGGAGATTCAATACTTAAAATCGTATCCATATATTGAAATCGTACCCATATATTGATTTTGTAAATAAATCAACGTTTTTTTTCTAGAACCTTGCTATGCTTGATTGCATCCAAAAAAAAACTTCATTTCAAAAGATATTAATTACAAGTAATAAAAATACAAAAACATAGCTAGGCTATAAAAAATATTATGGCTCTTTCAACATTAATTTATTGTTTATAATTCATTTACCTTTTTCTAAAAGTTATATATATTTTTTATACATAAAGTTATCAAACTAATAGTAGGTATACCACAATTGAATAATGTCATAACAAGGTGATGACACATTTATTCGATTAAGAAATGTAGCTAATACTTTTTTAAATACCCAAGAAATGAGTGCACAACAAGCAGCTTTTATTGTTTTATCACTATTACATGCTTCAACAAGAACGTTTACTTTTATCAATACAAATCCTGAACACAAACATGCATTTGTTTTAAAAACAAAACGGGATTTACAATTATCACGATTAGATTCTACAAACATACGTTACAAAACATAAATCGAAAAATACATAGAACGCCCTTCTGAATATTGCGACATGTGTTTTGTGAAAGTACTGTACTTTGGGACCATAAATGGATCTACAAAAGATCCACAAGAGTGATTGGATGCTTGCTTAACACTCTATCAAAAAACTAGACACAAAAAAGTTGATCTAGATTGGCAATTTGACAAACAACAAGCATTAACAATCAAAAGCATTGATAAACATTGAAATCCGAGCCCACACGTGTGTACTACAGGCTGTAGTACGGCCTTCAACCTGAGAAACAAGTAGAAATTGATTTGGTTTCATTTGGATCACAAAAACTCAATGTACATAGTGAACTAGCTTGAGATTGCCAATGAGCTCCAAAAATTTTCTATCTTCTCACTATGGAGAGAGGGAATACATAGCAAATTCGACTTCCTTCTTGAAGTTAGGTGGATTTCCAGCATGTAATAAGAAAGTTAACTCACTCTCCTTGACCTAAAATGAAACCCTAGTCTATTTCCTAGAGTTATGCTTGGTAGGTAGCTAGTTGGTCAAATTTTCACCTTAAACTTAGGTGTAGGTCCTATAAAGTAGGAATGACCACCAAATAGACATGACCAACTCTCTTGACTTGACCTAACCTACATTAGGATGGGTTTCCCATGTGGCATCATGGCCTCACATGTGTGGGACCCACTTGTGTACACAATTTACACTATTCTACATGGTTTTTGATCAAGTTAGATTTGCCAATTTTTGGCAATTCTTCACACTCCTCCTCAAATTTAGCTTGATCTATTTACAAATCTCTTGATAGATCAATGAAAGCTTTTAGAAGTGTCTAAAAAATCCAACTACAAAGAAGAAACTTTTGAGACTCCAATAGAGAATGATATCCATGAAGGATCTTTCACCACCTCTTAGAGGATCCCTTACAAGATGTTCTATAAATGTGTCTATATACATGTAGCACACTTCAAAATTAAACATCATGCCAAGCCATGGATTCCAAGGCATTTTGTGCACTTGAAGATACATCAATTAAAATATTAAGTGCATAAATAATGTTGCCAAAGACAACTTGTCTTGCTTGATCCATATGATTGAGCCTAGATGGCTCCATCTTGATACTCAAGGTTCTTCTTGGAGTCCTCGGGTCTTGAGCTTGCTCCTCCACTTGACTTGACTTCAAACCATCAATGGATTGAATAAGGTGTTGATCCAAAGGTGCTTCCTCAAGTTTACAAATCTTCCACTCTTGAAAGATCACATTTCCACCATTGACAAATTCTTTGGCTGAAAACAAGTAGATTCTACAATCTCTACTTGAAGAGAAAAACACTACCATTATTCCTATCGTAGAAATAGGATAATCTTTGGTCCTTACATTGGAATGATCATGCACAAAGCATGTGAACACAAAGATTTCCAAAGCAAATGATGTTTCATCTTTTATGACTCTATTCAAACTATTACAAAAATAGTTATCCAATGAAATTGCTTTATCAACAACAAATGTAGATTTCAAAACAGCCCATTTCATTGTCTTGTCATACAAAGTAATAAACACCATGAATCTTAAAGGTAAGAAACAAGTCACCTCATGTCTACTACTACTTTCCAAAAAGTATTCAAAGATAGTAGACTCTCCAATGCTCACCACCCTTGCAAGATGCACATTTGAATGGACAATTTGCATGCAATTTGATGACTCGGCCATTGTCATTGAGGACTCCCTTGGAACTCTCATGCTTTGAGGCTAATCCTCAAGATCTTCCTCCTTTTGATACTCCTCCTCAATGCAAGCAAGATCACACTTTGCCAAGATCTCCTCTTGAGTGATCTCCTCCTTTGCCAAGCTCATTCTTTCAAAAGCAACACTAGCTTCCAACTTAAACAATCTTCCATGTTTAAATCCCTTTGCAATGCAAACATCATTCTTCAAGATGAAACAAACACCATGCTTAAAGTGGACATCCAAACCACTTTCTAAGAGTAAACCAACACTAAGCATGTTCTTGGTGATTGATGGTACATAAAGGACCTTTTCTAGATCCATGCATTTTGAGGATTCTAGATACAAAGAGATGGTGCCAACACCATCTATCCTACACTCTTCATCATTTGCAGTAAAGACAAACTTTTTAGCAGCATTGAAAGAGTGTAAGTTTGAGAAAAAGTCCTTTTCACAAGACATGTGGGAACTAGCCCCACTGTCGATCCACCAATTGTCTCTTGAATTGCTATTGCTTGTTGGTGAGGATGTCGATGCCATCAAGAATACATCTACTTCATCCTCCTCCTCCTCCTTTGCAAGGTTTCCTTGTTTGTCCTCCTCCACTTGTGCTCTTAGCCTCTTGTAGCATTCAGATGCATAATGCCCCTTCCTTCCACAAAAGAAGCATTTTTGCTTTGACTTGTCCTTTGAGCTTGATGCATCATCCTCTTCTTTGGCCTCCTTTGGATGCTTCTTCTTTCCATTGGTCTTCTTTTTGCCCTTGAATGAGAACTTGGCTTTCTCATGACCATCCTGCAATGACAAGGAACTCATCCTAGATTTTGCATGGAGCATCCTACACTCTTCAGCCACTAATACATTGTGAAGTTTTTCTATAGTTGGCAAAGTGTCTTGGATGGCAAAACTTTGGACCAAATTTGCAAAGTCATCTCCTAGACCATTAAGGACAATTTGTACAAGCTCTCCATCATGAATCTTCTCTCCAATGGAAGCCAACTCCCTATTTAGAGACTTGATTCTGAGTACATAATCCTGTGCACTCTCCTCACTTCTCCTCATGCTTTGCAAAATTTGATTTCTAAGCATAAGAACTCTAGAAGTGTTGCTAGACTCATAGATTGATTTTAAACACTCCCAAGCCTCTTTAGCATTAGTACAAGCTGATACTTCTCTCAACAAATCATTGCTCACATTCATCTTCACACAATGAAGTGCAAGCCTAGATCTCTTCTTGTATCTAGCAAACTCCTATGCACCTAGAGGTTCATCTTCATCTTCAATCAAGAACTCATAAAGGTCTTGGAGCACCAATAGTGACTCCATTCTAACCTTCCAAATAGCATAATTTGTAGAATTCAACCTCTCACTAGCTTCTAGAAGGGATGCTCCAGCAGATCCCATCTTACTAGTGACTTCTACAAACAAGAAATAGATTTGATTGACTTGAAACTCACAAAGGTCTCACACTTGCAGTGTTTCACTCAAATTTGATTTCTAATCCAACAAATGGACTTATAATCACAGTTCTATCACTCCCTCACAAAGCTGGAATGAAGATAAGATGAAGTGAAAACTACTTTCAAACAAATCTTGCCAAGAAATGGATTTGATTGTCTCTAGAAACTCACTAAGGTCTCTCTCTTGTAGTTTTTCCTCAAATTAGATTTCTAATCCAACAAATGGACTTATAATCTTAGTTCTAGCACTCCCTCACAAAGTTGGAATGAAGATAAGATGATGTGAAATCTACTTACAATCAAATCTTGCCAAATTTGGCTATTTTTGGACAAAAAAAATGACTTAATCTCTTTCTTCCTTCTTGGTGTACTTTCAAGACCTGTTTTTAACCTTAATAGGACTTGAACTCAGCCTAGATTAATTAGATTCCATGAAACAAATTCAAATCTAATCAATGGCAAATGATCTTGGTAGATTATCCTAGGATCTCCACCAAAAATTACACCAATAGCTCACAAATTGAATTTTTTTGGATCAAATGAATACCATGCATTAAATGCAGGTTCAGAGGTGCCCACACATGTGGACAGTACGGATTTGGACCCCTACCAAGTTTGGGATCAAATCTCCTCACCAAAATCAAGATTCTAGCTTGCCCTCTCAAGACTAGTTTTTAGCACCAAAACTTGCTAAAAATGGATTTGCATTAGATCAATGGCTTATGCTCTTGTACTTGGCTCTGATACCATGTGAAAGTACTATACTTTAGGACCATAAATGGATCTACAAAAGATCCACAAGAGTGATTGGATGCTTGCTTAACAATCTATCAAAAAACTAGACACAAAAAAGTTGATCTAGATTGGCAATTTGACAAACAACAAGCATTAACAATCAAAAGCATTGATAAACATTGAAATCCGATCCCACACGTGTGTACTACAGGCTGTAGTACGGCCTTCAACCTGAGAAACAAGTAGAAATTGATTTGGTTTCATTTGGATCACAAAAACTCAATGTACATAGTGAACTAGCTTGAGATTGCCAATGAGCTCCAAAAATTTTCTATCTTCTCACTATGGAGAGAGGGAATACATAGCAAATTCGACTTCCTTCTTGAAGTTAGGTGGATTTCCAGCATGTAATAAGGAAGTTAACTCACTCTCCTTGACCTAAAATGAAACCCTAGTCTATTTCCTAGAGTTATGCTTGGTAGGTAGCTAGTTGGTCAAAATTTCACCTTAAACTTAGGTGTAGGTCCTATAAAGTAGGGATGACCACCAAATAGACATGACCAACTCTCTTGACTTGAACTAACCTACATTAGGATGGGTTTCCCATGTGGCATCATGGCCTCACATGTGTGGGACCCACTTGTGTACACAATTTACACTATTCTACATGGTTTTTTATCAAGCTAGATTTGCCAATTTTTGGCAATTCTTCACATGTTTAGCAACATACATTTATCAATATCGTGAAACTGCTTCCAGTATTCGTCAATGTAAAATCGAACAAATAATTCAATATGTACACTATAACATACATAAAGATCCTATGAATTTTTATCGTGAACAATTACATTTCACAGGCCATTTTCAAATACAGAGAACACAATACAAGAACCGTTTTCTACATACAAAGATGCTTACAATTATTATTTTTTGATAATGGAACAAAATCGCAAAACATTTCATTATAATTACAATCTTGAATTGGACACATCTATAAGTGATTTACAACAGAACACATCTTCGTCAACGAGCACATCATCTTTGAACATGAACACACTAAATTACAATAAACACACATGTTGTTATAATATCAACCTTGATATTTCTACAAAAAAACAAAAAAAAACTGACAAACGAACATCTAACCAAATACATCTAACATATAATATTCTAGACGAAAATAAATATTTTGAATATGTACGATCATTAAATACGGAATAACACCTCATTTTCACAGATATTATGTGTCGCAAACAAACCCAACCAAAACAAAAGATCCATTTGTTTTTAACCGGTGGTGCGGGAAGTGGTAAAACATTTACCTTGTTAGCTTTGGTACAAGGTCTTTAAGTCAGCTAATGTTGAATCACCAAAAGCCATATTATTAGCATATACTAGAAAAGTAGCGTTCAATGTACATGGTACTACAATTCATTCAGCTCTTCATATTCCTATAAATATAGTACATCTTATATCATTGTCTTTTGATACGTTACAAGAACTTTCAATTAAATACCAAGATTTACAGCTTGTAGTATTTGATGAAATATCCTTAATTGATCATAGAACATTCCAATTTGCATATCAACGACTACGTGCAATCAAACATAAACCAGATGAGTTTTTTGGAGGCCTTGATGTCATTACATGTGGTGACATGTTCCAAGTTGGGCCCCTACGTGATTCTTGGATATTTGAAATGAAATACAAAACAACAAATCTATTTGAAAAATCCTATTGGCACACATTACCCAAATGCTACGAACTATTACAAACAATGCGTCAAGAAAATACAAATTTTATTGATGTGTTAAATAGACTACGTAAAACACAACACACCAAACTCGATTTGGATTGGTTAGATAGTTATTGCTACATACCATATTTATCTGTACCAAATACATCTTACATATGTCAAACAAACAAAACAGTGCATGCATACAATAGAGAAACTTTTGAAAATGTAGCTGGTAAAACATTTATTTTTCAATCTATCGATGTGCGTTCTAATACATGCAACAACAAAATTTCAATCCTTGATAATTCTGTCCAAACTGCTGCACTCTTGAAAACAATACAAGTTAAAACTGGAATGCTCGTCAAAATTTGTGGCACAAATATTGATATTGAAGATGGACTTGTTAATGGTGCAAATGGTATTTTCCAAACAAAAATGTCAATTCAGGAAATCGACATTATATGGATTGAATTTTTTGATATAACAATAGGCATAAAAACAAAGTATGAATATGCTCATATATATGAATTTTACAACATAAACAAAACTTGGACTCCAGTTCACAAAATAGTAAAAGAATTTCAAATTGGACACTCAGTTTTAAATACAGTAACTAGAAAACAATTCCCAATCTGTGTTGCAGTTGCACGTACAATACATCGTGCACAAGGACTAACTATAAACACATTGATTTTTAATCCGAACGGTATTCGACAACATGGTTTGGCATATACAACATTGACACGTGTACGGAATGTAGACAACCTACATTTCATTTTACCTTTACAAACAAATAATTTCAAACTAGATAAAAAAGTTCAAATTGAGAACGACCGCCGACTTTGTACCTCGACAAAATGGTATCTGTCTATACCTGACACTCGGATTCATTGTAATGCATATCTTATTCTCTACTCGTTGAATACTCGATCCTTACAAAAACACATTCTTGATATTTGTGCCGATGTCTACAAGAAACAAAAAACATGTATAAGCATCTATATTTTTCTCCTTTTTTTTGTACATTGAACAATTACAAATTCATAGGAACAACTATAGCATATAAGGAAAATCAAACACTTCAAAAATACACAATGCATAATACAGAAATTGTAGAAATTTTATACACTATATTTAATACCAGCCTTTTTACATGTATGCATCATGACATTATATCGAAAACCACATTCAAACCTAACATCTTCTATTCAAACATTAAATAAAATTGTTTCAAACATTGCGTTACATATTCTTGTCATTATTCTTGGTGACTTTAATATCGATATGGTATGTCAAAATGACTATTCAAATGCACTTTATAAATGTATGCAACAATATGATTTTAAATTACAAATTCAAAATTCAACAACTGTGTACGGAAGTCAACTAGACCATATCTGGACCAACAACCAAAACTTCAAATGTACCTCAGGATCAACACATGCATATTGGAGTGACCACTCTCCTGTTTATTACATATTCCAAGCAAATTAATATAAATTTATAATGACAATTAGCATGTTTACATGTTTAGACTATTTTTATTACCAAACAGTGTACACATATTACAATGAACATATTATTATTATTATAAACAAAAACACGCATAATTACTATTATACTATCGTTAGAAATTTAAGTTTCATACATTAGATTTTATTTTGTGTTTATAGACTTAAAAAACAAACACATTATTGCTTGCTTGCACATGCAATATATCAATGAACAAGTTTTTTGACACATCATGAAAAATGTTTTTATATTTATTACATTCAAAATGTTAAAGTAAACAGGTAGTTTTTTTGTTTCTTAACAACATGTTAGAGAAAAAATTGAAGTTTCCCCACATATACATACATGTAACTCAGCTTAAAAAACAACAAAAGTGACAAAATCAACCTATACGATCTTTACTTATACAAAGAAACTCTATTTTAGTAATGATCAATAAATTCTATAAAAAAATATACATGTACATTATATGTACTCACTATATTCCATCAAACAAACCTATTTAAAATATGTTTTAACCAATGCAAGGCCATGTGGCCTCGGCCACTTTTCCCTTGTTTATATATTTTGAGGGGCCTTCACGATTATTGCGATGTTGACACATATTATTTTTTTTTATTTTTGAAATCTCTATATTTTGAAGTTTATAAAAAATCTGAATGAAGTTGATGAGTCGCTGACTTTGGATGGATGGTGGTGGAAGGATATAAGCATGGCCAAAAATAGTAAGAAAGCTCGTATTTTTTCCCAATCCTTGAATATCTTCAATTGAAGTTTGTCATCGGAATCTCTCAATATCTAAAAAATGTGGCAAGATTTTAGCAACACCTACTTACTGAGAAGATAAGTCATCAACTCATGAAAGAGACTTATGATGATCAAGTATTATTTCAATTTCTGAGGTGTCCTTCTGACTTATTGTATTACGCTTTACGGATCTTTAGCTTACATTCTGAGTGATACATTATATCCAAGAACAAGGTGGTTGCAAATTGATGAACATGAACAAATCCAAGGGCCTTGTAAAGCAAACAGTGAAAGATGAGTGATATTCTTCATCAGGAATTTCAGATTTTGTGGCTTCAAAGGCAAGAAAAGATTTATTATAGAACTTTTGGAGGGTAAAGCCAACCTCTGGGAGAACTGGTACATATTGTAGCAAATAGGAAAGAAAAGAGGCTGGAGGCCATGGCTTCTTCAAGCGGATGGGTTGCTGGGAAAATTGATGAAGACTTGCACAGTCGTCAGCTGGCAGTCTATGGCAGAGAGGCAATGCGCCGGTTGTTTGGATCCAACATGCTGAGACTTGGAGTCAAAATTGGTACATTGTTGCAGTAACTTCCCAAGTTGAAAGCCTGCACTTTAGATGCTCTGTAATAGCCATATTCTTGAACGATCTATTGTATCGATGTTCTGTCTCTTGGTACATTAATCTCTGAAACATATCAACATGGACGAGTTTAACTATGATTCTAGCTCAATAAGCTATGAAGGTTTTATGGGGAAATTCATACTGTAGGAGCAAATATCTTGAAGCTTAGAAAAAGCGGAAGGGTGTTACCACAATAGATAATTGTCTGTCAAGATAGACATAGCTGGACCTCCTTGCAACACAATCTCTCTTCAACTGTTCTCTGTAGTGATACCTCCTCGCAAGACGATCTCTTTAGCTCCTCTCGATACCTCCTCACAAGACGATCTCTTCAGCTCCTCTCTGCTGGGAACATGGTACATACACAACTACATACATTGTCAATTTGCCACGCATATTGCCACGCACATAAGACGGGGGTCAATTTGGAGCTCGTCCGGTTCGCGTGGCAATCGTGTGGCAATGTGCGTGGCAACTGACGCGTGGTACAGCCACACGTGGAAGAGCCACGCCGGCAAATTCTCCGACAGCCAACAACCCGTCCGGCAAAGAATTGGCGGAAATTTCGAAAAAATTGAATTTCGTGGTTCTACCACGTGTGGCTGTACCACGTGTGGCAGAGGCACGCAGTTTGCCACACGTGGCACAGCCATGCATGGCAAAATTTTTTGCATTTTCTATGAAAATTTACATTGGCGTGGTTCTACCACGTGTGGATGTACAACGCAGAATTTTTTGCACCAAAAAAAAGGCGCACAAAATGAGATTTGTGTTTCTCAATGTGTCGATTTTATTGTATTGTATTGTATTGTATTGAGAGAGAGAGAGAGAGAGAGAGAGAGAGAGAGAGAGAGAGAGAGAGAGAGAGAGAGAGAGAGAGAGAGAGAGAGAGAGAGAGAGAGAGAGAGAGAGAGAGAGAGAGAGAGAGAGATGAAAGCTTAACAAATGAAAAGAGCTTGACAAAGAGAGAGCTTAAAAATGTGTGTGTGTGTGTGTGTGTGTGTGTGTGTGTGTGTCAGAGAGAGAGAGAGAGAGAGAGCTTAATCACTAACACAATGAAAGCATTACACTACCACAATGAAAGCAATAACACTATGCAAAAAACTAGTGAAGAAATGTGTTCAAAATGCCCTATTTAAAGGATTTTCTGGATTCAAGTTTGCGTGGCACTGCCACGGCAATTTTTGCCACTGTGGCAAAAAAAAATTAATTTTTAATGTCGTCGTACTTTGATGGCCTGCAAGGTTACAAAATGCAAATTTATTGTGCCCACGACCTGAAAGGTGTCAAAATATAATTGTGTGCAAAAAAAAATCATTACTTTAGTTATTAAAAAAAAGGTGAGAATTCATTTACAATATATAAAAATTTAAATGTCTTGTCTCATTCTTTTAAGGACAAGTGAAAGTGAAACAAGACATTTAATGTTTTTATTTTAGAAGACAATTTTTAAAATAATAAGACTTTAAATTTAAGTAATTTACAAGATTATCTTAGAACTTATAAAAGAATAAAGAATAGTATGATATGTTTTAAGGTTTTTTTATTTTTTTGATGTGAGTGACATGTAAGAAAATTGTCGAGGACCCGCGCACCCACCCGAGCCTAGCGCCCACCTAAGTCTGTGGATCGAAGTGGTCGCGACTATCTTAAAAAAAATAGCGTGACTTCAAAAGCTTTCAAAAGCAAAAACTTCAAAAACTCCAAAAACTTTCATAATCTTCAAGCACCAACCTCTAAGCATCAAAAGCATCAAATGATCTTCAAGATCAAAGCCCCAAACAATACAACTAGTGAGGAAATTCTTCTAGGAATTTAGAAACTACCACATTTCTAAAAAATAGTCCGACAGACTTGCAACTCTTCATGTAGCTAAACAACTATTGCATGCCTAATCCATAACATTCCCAATTCGTTTTGAGGACAAATCCATGAGAAAGAGTTCCGGGACAAAGTTTATGGTCCCAAAATGTCCACGATCCGGAACGTATTCCTCCCGGATCGCGTTCTGTTGTGTAATAGATCCTAACACCATAGTAGGGCAAACACTAATTGATCCACCAAACCTTGCCTACTCCATGATATGGAGCAAGCCCCTCCTAGCCCAGTGTGAGGTCTGGTTGCATGCATACTGCCGAGTGTCAACCACATGGCACTGACGTGGCCGACTGCACGTCGGGACCCAACGTAGGGACCTAGATCTCTAGTGAATGTGGAGATGAAGTCTATTACATCTAGAAAGTTGTAGATTTCCCACATGATATGTAAGAATTGTTGCAATTGGATATTATGCGTAGTGCTCAAGACAGAGCTAAGCACTATGCTGATTATAAGAGATCTCCCAAAGATTTTTTAAGTTGATGATTGGGTACTCTTTGTATACGGATTGCCTAGTGAAGATCCGACTAGATTCTGTTGCATGCAACCAAAAGGACACATGTGGAGCAAAAACCACCCAACCAACAGAAAATGGCCAGTCAATATCCTACCCACTTCACCCCCCATGCCATGGTGAATGAATGCAAGAGAGGAGGGGCTCCTGGCTACAAGGATAAAAAAATCCAATAGGTAGATGGGTGAATTTCCACTAGTATATATTTGATCACTTCATATTATTAAGAAAATTATTTCTTTAGCTTACAAATTTGATTTGAGGACAAGTCGAGTGCTCATTCAGTGTTTCATATAAGTTGACATAAACTAAGTTTACATGAAGGTGACATAGTTGGATTTGATGAGGATCTTACCCATTTGGAAGATTTGTCACTTAGTGTATCTTTGGAACTTGAAAGAGTACTCAAGATCATAGGTAAACAATTGAAAAATTATTCTATCTCTGAGTGCTTGATTAGATGGAAGGGTCGGATTAAGGATGATGATTCATGGGAAAGAGTTGAAAGCATAAAGTAGATCTGGGCCTAGTTTTCACTTTTGACGATAGACGTAGTTCAAGGGGGGAAGAATGTTATGTCCGTATACCAAAAACCTCATCAATATGACACAAAATAAAATTGCTGTCTACAGGTGTGGGCAGTACAACTATTGACCTCACCAAGTTTGAATCCCAAATCTTGAACCTAAAACTTGATTTGAACTCACCCTCTCAAGACTAGCTTTCTAGCAACATTGGATAGTCCTTTGATCAATGATTATCCTCTTGTACTTGGCTCTAATACCATGCTGAAAATATAGTACAAAGGACCGTAAATGAGCCTACTTAAAGCTCCAAGAGTGACTGATTGATGCAAAACTAGTCACCAAATCTTGATGTAGATTAGCAAATTAGGATCTTACAACCAAGAGCAATCAAATAGAATGATCAAATATGAAAATCTGAAGCCTCCAGTACTTTTTAATTGAGTTTGCTTACAATAGTAGAAAATATTCTCTACAACATGTTATAGTTCGTTTATGCTTATGTATGATTTTCAACCTAGATCTCTAGTGAATGTGGAGGTGAAGTCTATTAAATCTAGAAAGTTATAGATTTCTCACATGATATGTAAGAATTGTTGCAATTGGCATGTGATATTATACGTAGTGCTCAGGACAGAGCTAAGCACTATGCCGATTTTAAGAGATCTCCCAAAGATTTTTAAAGTTGATGATTGGGTATATCTTAGAAAATCCAAAAGATTCTAGGACTATGCGTACTGGAAAGCATTTTAATTTGTCTACTAGATATTGTAGATCACTTCAGACTATTAAGAAAATTATTTTTTTAGCTTACAAATTTGATTTGAGGACAAGTCGACTGCTCATTCAGTGTTTCATATAAGCTGACATAAATCAAGTTTACATGAAGGTGATATAGTTGGATTTGATGAGGATCTTACCCATTTGGAAGATTTATCACTTAGTGTATCTTTGGAATTTGAAAAAGTACTCAAGATCATAGGTAAACAATTGAAAAATCATTCTATCTCTGATTGCTTGATTAGGTGGAAGGGTCGGATTGAGGATGATGATTCGTGGGAAAGAGTTGAAAGCATAAAGTAGATCTGGGCCTAGTTTTCACTTTTGACGACAAACTAGTTCAAGGGGGGAAGAATGTTATGTTCATGTACCAAAAAACTCATCAAGATGACACAAAATAAAATTGTTGTCTACAGGTGTGGGTAGTACAGTTACCGACCCTCACCAAGTTTGAATCCCAAATCTGCATCCTAAAATTTGATTTGAACTCACCCTCTCAAGACTAGCTTTCTAGCAACAATGGATAGTCCTTTGATCAATGATTATCCTCTTGTACTTGGCTCTAATACCATGCTGAAAATATAGTACAAAGGACCATAAATGAGCCTACTTAAAGCTCCAAGAGTAATTGATCGATTGACATACCCTATCCAATGCAAAACTAGTCACCAAACCTTGATCTAGATTAGCAAATTAGGATCTTACAACCAAGAGCAATCATATAGAATGATCAAATAAAAAAATTTGAAGCCTCCAGTACTTTTTAATTGAGTTTGCTTACAGTAGTAGAAAATATTCTCTACTACATGTTATAGTTCGTTTATGCTTATGTATGATTTTCAACCTAGATCTCTAGTGAATGTGGAGACGAAGTCTATTAAATCTAGAAAGTTGTAGATTTCCCACATGATATGTAAGAATTGTTGCAATTGGATGTAACATTATGGATGAGAAGAACAAGGCCATGCAGTTATGGACTTATTTGAACATGGTAACTTGAGGGTGCAACATTATGCAGGCAAGTACCGAGAGGCTTTATTACTTATTCCTCAAGAAGTTCCTAAGTTTCCACCATCGCTGCTGCTGCTTCTGGACGAAACATAAGCCCATGCCATCTAAAAACGGAAAACGAGCCCACGCCACCTCAACAGACACTAGCCGGAATCATTAGAACTGAACATTCCAGAATCACCCGTAAATTTTTTTAGAAATTTCACGTGGCGCTGCTCATTTCATAAAGGTAAGACTTTGAATCTATATAAACACCAATCGAACCAAGAACGTGAAGAGTATATATTGCTTCATCAAAAATACCAAAACGTGTTAGCTTGGTCGATGGATGATTTAATAGGAATACCAGCTAAATAAGACGAACATAGAATAGATCTCATTCAGGGAACAATACCTGTTAGACAACGTCAATATAGATTGAATCCAAAGTACTCCTTATTAGTAAAAGACGAATTAGATAGAGGTCTTAGAGCGGGTATTATATATCATGTTCTAAGCAGTGAGGGGTATCACCAATAGTTATAGTACCTAAGAAGAAGACGGGCTACTTTTCAAAGTCGATCCGAGAGCATGTCATCTGTGCCACTGCCCAGCTACTGAACAACTTCTTAATGGCTGGCAACCTCAGGAAGGAGCGCATATCTTTCCAGATCCTCCATCGCATTGTGGAATCCAACTACAAGATAGGATCTGAACTCTTAGAGCCTTATGACCGGTACAAAACGGTATTCGGGGAATTGAAGAGGGGCCATCAAGGAAAATTCCAAACATTAGTTTGCTACTAGGCCTCTCCTTTCCTCTCTTGATGTTTCATATTTAGACAACAAGGTCCTTGGATTCTGTGCTAACGTAGTCCTCTCTGTGTATGAAGACACACCTGCCAAGTCTTCCCAGCAGGCCTCGAGTTCTCATAGTCGCCGCCGTTGTGTGTGCAGCAAAGTCATCATTCCTAACTTGCCTCCCACGTCACGACGTCGTACTAGGCAAACATCTTCAACTGCACTTCCACCCCCTATTGCAATTCGCATCAAACTGCCTATCCCCCAATCCACTAATGCATCCCTCGCCTCCACTTCCTCACATGGTCAGTCTGTGACCATTGGAGATACTATTCCAATCACAAATGCCTAATCTGCCTCATCCCCACAAAAGCGAATGATTTCATTGAAAACGTAGCATTCATGGATATGTTTGATGATTCCGACCCCTTAGGGCCAGATAAAATCTTTGAGATGCCCAAGAGCCCAAGAACCTTTGATCCCAAGGCAACCCTAATCCTAGTTAATAAGTGAGAGGGATTTGGCATCCTACGTGTGTAAGTACAATTCAATGATCACATAGATACTGATTAATTAGAAAGTCAATAAAAGGAGTTTAGGCCTTTTTACGGGACTTTTTTTTTGCCTGTCTGCAATTCTGCATTGAGTCTTTGTATTGCTTGAAGAATTGAAAAGCTTCAAATTTGTGCTTCATAAAATATATAGCAGTCCTTCTTGAATAATCATCAATAAATTTAATATATAATTTTGCACCAAGTAAAGATGGTGTCTGCATCGGGCCACATATATCAGTATGCATAACATCTAGCAAATCTTCGACATATGCTCATGATTTGACTTAAATGGCCTTCTTGTCTACTTTCCTATAATACAACTTTGGCAGACAAGAGGGTCGACAATCTAATAGTCTAGATCAAGAGCTGAAGAATGCTTGTACATATAATCAATGGACATATGATTAAGGTTCTATAATGCCAAATCAATCTTTTATTATCATGTGCTGAACTGCTTAAAGCATGTATAGTCATCGAATAACAATGAGAAAGTCTATAGAGATAACCTTGGCTCTTTTCGAGTGCAAGGACTCTTTTACTTTTATCAAGAATTTTAAATGAGTCTGTCTCAAACTCTACCTTATGTCCTGAATCAGTAATTCTACTGATCGGCAATAAATTTGTCATTAGATTCGAGACATACAAAACATTTGGTATCAGCTTCAACACCCCATGCAGAAAATTCAGTTTGACAGTACCTTCACCTTCAATCATGTGTAAGCTATCATCTCCAAGGTGAACACATCTTTTAGTGATGTATGTCAAATAATCTGAAAACCTTTCTTGATGACTCATCATATGCTGTGTCGCTCCAGAATTGAGAAATCATTTATCAGATCGATCAACATGGTGATGGTTCACCATGAAGGCTTTCTGCTCATCGTCAACTTTGACATTCTGCTATGTTTTGATAGCTGCATTGGCTTGTTGGTCTTGTTGTTTCCTTTTGTGTTGTTAAACTTCAAAATTCGATAGTCCTGGATCTCGTGATTTGTCCTTTTGCAATACTTGCAGAATAATTTTTTCTGAGTACATTGCTGATTCTATGATTGACATTTCTTATTTGACTACTCCTGATTACTATCGTTCTTCTTGGCAGCTTTCTTCTTGTGTTGCTTCTTTGTCTTCTTCTTGGAGAACAGAGCTTGAGAGTCATTGATGGAGGACGAGGACGCTCTTGCAGCAACATAATTATGACTCTAGATAAAATTATTTCTGAGTGATTGGAAATCATCATCACCCAGTTTTCATAAGAAGATGACAAACTAGACAATAAAGTCATTACAGCATTAGAATCCTCAATTGCTGAATCTATGGCTGCCATCTTTTCTAGTAGAGTCTTGAAGTGATTTATGTGATTTGGAACAAAATCACCTTCTGACATCTAAGGGAGAAGAACTTCTTTCTCAGGTGCAGTTTTGAAGTGACATCGCTCACTTCATAGAGCGTACTTAATATGTCCCAAGCTTCTTTTGAAAATTTAGCCTGTCTGATATGGCCAATCTGATTTATCTACCATTACAGCAGATTGTGATTATGAATCCATTTGAAAGTCAGAGAATTAAGCAGATAGTAGATTATATGACTAGAAATAATTATAATTTGTGTCTAAAATATAAATAAGCTCTATGATAGTATCAAATAGTAGAGACTATAGGAATTACAGCTTTGATACCATGTTGGAAATTGGAGCGTTGTCAGATTTCTCGATGCGTGCACAACATCTACCAGTAAAGGTTCCGTAGGTGAACACAAAAATAATGCGCTTGGCGGAAGTGTTATCAAATCAAGAGCTAGAGCTTACTATCAACACAAAATTATCAGTCATATGAATATCTGATCTACAAATAATTCATCTGCATGGCATGAATCAATGAATCGAAACTGAATGATAATACATTAGACAAAGTACGACATGATTTAGATTACTGATAGGAATTATATAATCGCAAATAGTACAAGTTTGAATGTAGTACGCGTTCTTCCTAAAACAATACTCTGATATGACAGAGAAGAAGAACGAAATATCTCACTCTTGCTTGAATTCTCTATTACTCTATCATACTCTTCTTATTGAATTATGATCTAACGATCTTTACAATGACATATGTACGTGAGAGTAGTCGGTGATGCCTACCAAGTGGAGAGAAGAGTGGATATCCATAATTCGTGCTTTATCCTTTAGGCACTATCGTCGCTTTGGGCCATAACTACCTTGCTTTATTAGTGACCTCTAATTAAGGTTTGTATTTTACAAAATGGGATTAAGGCACCATGCTGCTAAGTCAATTTAGTTGAGAAGTCAAAAACTTCAATGTCGAGCTGCTTTTGAGAAGATGTCGATGACTTCGACATCCAAGATGTCAGAGACTTCGATGTCGATGACGTGGATGTCGATCTTGCTCTTGAGAAAATGTCGATGACTTCGATGTCGATGACGTGGATGTTGAGCTTGCTCTATTTTGAATAATGACCTTTGATTGTCGGACACTTTGGACACTTCGATCTTTTTGCACAAAAATGAGATGCAAACTCTAATAGAGCTTGATCAAACATGAATCAAATGATAATGTACTATTGTTGTCCATACAAAATCAGCAAGATATTGTATTTCACACATGTGGATCCAAAAATATCAAATATAAATCATTCTACACATAGAATTGCATGCAATCACAAGTACAATGCACCAATGGATAGTAGAACCCAAGAGAACTATATATAAGCATGAAATGAGATAGATAAGAGAGAAGATATGTCTCTCCATGAGTTACATCCTTTTATGACAGGTTCAAATCCTATTTGGCCACTTGGCTTTCCCTCCAAAATGCTAGCCCTACTATTTTTGGGTCTAGATTCAAAGTACCCAACATTCAAATTTGAATCTACTCAAAATCGCCTTCTAAATTTTCCACACTTTCAAAAAGTGTTTATTCAAATGAAATTTAGACTTATGATCTTTGAAAAGTTAAACTCTAAGTCTAAAACAAAGTTGGCCTCAATTTGCCAAATATGAAAATATAGCAAATATGATCAAACTAGTTGAATCTTTCACATTCTACACAGTTGGAAGAGATTGGGCCCCTACTTGCACTCTCAATAAAGAGTGGGATCATATTTTTAACCATCACTATGGTGGTGGTGGACTCCCCAAGATCAAATGGTGGAAATATATGATACCATCTGGCAGAGATGATGGTATCACCCACCCTTCCCTTTAGAAAGTTGTTGCACCATGATTGACTTGTCAGTCATGGTGTGGAATATGTTCATCCCAATCCAAATGAGGAATACACTCATCCAAGTTGGCCAATGAGTTGTGGAAAGGAAAAAAGTTATTTTTTATAAAGGATAAGTTATTCGGAAGGCTTATGTGAATGGATGTGTTTTCTCAATCACAGAGATTTTTCAATTATTATTTTTTGTCTTGAGGCTTATAAATGATTGAGTTATAAAATTAAAAATAACTGTGTGTGTGTGTGTGTGTGCGCGTGTGTGTGTGTGTGTGTGTGTGTGTGTGTGTGTGTGTGTGTGTGAGAGAGAGAGAGAGAGAGAGAGAACATAGCTCCTCTTGACAAGTCAAGACCAAACCTTTTAAAACCCTCTATTCATAAACCAACAAGGAAAAACATAGCTGAAAAGTTTACAATACTCATAAAGCACCATAAAGCAAAACCTATTTCAAGACATCTAGCTGGTACCTGCCATCATCCCACCACACAAAATGGCACAAGTTAGCATAGTGAGGAAGACATGTGTCAACGTTGAATGTAAGTTGTTATCCATGTACAAAATAAGTTTACCAACTTGACAACTTGCAGTATTAATGAATTTATATAGTCTAGTCTCCCCCATGTAATGTGACTTATAGCAATAGGCCAAACCATATCCTCACCGTATCAGGGCATTCTGCCATTCTGATTAGTCTCTTGGTATAGGTCCATATCTTTATGTGATTTTATTCATTATGTATTGTAAACTAGCCTTGCTAAATAGATTTCAACTCACAAACAAGGGATAGCATGAATTAGTACGCAAGTATAGGAAAAAATCCATGCCATACTGATACTTGTACATATCGTATGGAGCATAGGTAATGTACCATTTTCGTAACCCTTGAGCATATCCATGCTTTCCAAGAGCACGCCAGTATCTCTTTGTTTTATATGATGCCATAGGGATATTTGGATCGAAAGCCAACGTAGGTAGGCAATCATCCCGTCTTCTAGAAACTGATGCCAACTTGGACATGTCATTTGCGACCAAAGCAGATTCCTAACAGTTGGATCTGGTGAAGATGTATACTCGTACACATATGCTTGAAGAGCTTTGTTGAAATCAACTGAAATTGTTCGATGGATTATTGACCAATTTGGGGTATGGACACTGATTTGATCCATTTGTACACCCAAATCCTTCCACTTATTGCGTCGTGGCATCGGGGCATAGTATGGATCGACTCGCAATTGGCGAAGGCTAGCAACATAGCTCCTGATTGAATTTGGAGCTTTCTCAAATACTATTCTGTGCCAATTTGGTTGCTCACCCCAATGCGGGTAGCTTATCTAATTCTTTTCTTGCCTCTATCTCTGACGTCTTGAATTTGATTACCCATCCCCCCCTTGAGGACTCATGCAGATGTTGTTGTAGAAATGCCTGGATCTGGTCCTCGATGGTGATCAGCTTTTGAAATAATGGCCTAGTCCTTGAAGTAGATGGACCTTTGTCTGTGGCCTGTGTTTCAGTAACGTCTTATGTATCTTTTTAATGTGCCCCTTGATCCAATCATGTATCAAATTCTCCCTGGTCTTGTTGTTGAGGCGAGAACTGAGGCATTATTGAAATTGGAATCTAAGGGGTTGTCTCTAATATTTGAGCGGCGGTTTTCTCGTAGTCTTTGATGATTGACTTTGCCTTTGCCAGCTCAGACAATGCATTACGTTTGAATCTGTCAAATTGACCCTAGAAATCGGCCAATGTTGTGTGACATGTCTCTACCTTTTTGAATAAGTAAATGATCTCCTATGGTGAGACAACATGATTTGGAACTTGTGTTTGTAGGTAGGTATCACGTTCAAGGGCGGTTGCATCCAATTCACCTTGAATTCATTCTCAATCAAGCACTGCCATGTTCAGTTGCCCCTGAAGCAATAGTACTTGTTGTTTTGCATCTTGAACGGCTTGGTCTACTTGATCTTGCATAGTCGTCAGCATATTCTGGAGAGTAGCCACATAACCTTCTAAGGTTTCAGCTGATTGTTTGGCCTTTTTCATCTCCGTTTCTGACTTGGAAGTTATTCAACAATTATTAAGGGGTATCAAATAAACATTACTTCCTAACAAAAACTACAAACCTATGGCTATTTTTCTAAAAATTGTAACCATCATTTGATTTTTCCAAAGACCAGCTACAACTTCCTTGGTTTTCCAATGATTTTCTTCATGTCCAATGTTATGCACAAGCTTAAGTAGCACCCTAATCTTGGCAGGCCTCCATATGTGCTTCAGGTTTTGCTTACCAATTGTCGTAGTTTCCAAACTCTTAGAAAATTGTCATTCTAAAGCTCTCATGAACAACCACTCTGTACTATGTCCGAACCCTGTTAGTGTCGCGAAATTGTTTTGTTTTCGTTTTCGTTGTCGCAAACAATTTTTTGTCTTTGAATTTTCTTTTGCGCGGAAGCTTCACAGAAACCTAGACATGTGACTGCACATCATAGAACACATTCTATTCTAGCAATCAAGACAGATGGCACAAGATAAGGGGATGCACAAAAATAGAGCAACTATATTATCAGTTTGATTTGGGAGCGAGATCGTCAGTGTCTCGCTCGTTGGCGGCCTGACACTCTGCTCTTTCACTATGTTCTACTCATTGGCAGACTTCATGCACAACTCTTTCATTTCTATTATTTTTCTTTTCTGCTCTACTCGCTATGTCTCTCTCTGTCTCTTATAAAAATTATGTCTATGTAGATTCTACGTTATGATTCAGGAGAATAGTTTATATATCTCCACTGTGTGGAGTTTACAAGACAACCAAAATAAAGAATTACAAGACTAGTTAATGCTAACCAGCTAATTAGTTACTCTCCGTCGTTGCTACTCATTTCAGTTGGGCGTGAAGTCTAGGACTCCAAGCCTGTTGAGCCGCCAGCTGGCAATATGAAAGATTCTCTTTCGTTTCTTTCGTCTCCTTTCGTTTCTTTCGTATCTTTTTGTTTTGCGATCCTTTGCGGTTGTTGCGGTCCTGGAGGCATGTTTGCGATTCGCGAATCGTTCGTCCTTCGTTTGTCCCTTAAGCACGCTGACTTTCGCGAATCGTTCGACCTTCGAGTCAACGTTGCGACAAAGTTGCAGAAGTTCACCATTTCTAACACTCCCTCTTGAACATTACAGCTTTGCATGTTTAGTCCAATTGTCTTTCTTTGTTTGGCAAAGAGTGGCTTGTCGAACGGCTTCGTGAGCAGATCTACAATCATGTCTTCTGATTTTATATACTGAACCTGGAGCTCTCCTTTCGAGGTTAAATCTTGAATGTGATGGTACTTCAGAGGTATGTGTTTTGTCTTTTAATGGAAGACATGATTCTGGGATAGATAGATGGCACTCTGAGAGTCCATCATCATTGTGCTTGGCCCTTCTTGTGGTATCCTGATTGCCTCCAACATCATCTGCAGTTACACTACCTCATTCGCCACCTTTGAAGCTACGATGTATTCAGCTTCACAAGAGGATTGACCTACCAAGGTTTGCTTTTTGCATATCCAGCTGATTGCAGCCCTACACGCTATGGTACATCCTCCAGTTATGGACTTGTTGTCATCTTTGCAGCTCGCCCAGCTTGCATCACTGTAGTGGTGCAGCTCAAATCCTTTTTCTTTGTTTTCAGCTCTATAGGTTAATCCCATATTCTGGGTACTCTTCATATATTGTAGGATTCATTTTGCCATTTGCCAATGTGCCAGGCCAAGATTGGAAGAGAATTGGCTCAAGGTGTAAATAGAGAAAGCTAGATCGGGTCTGGTACAAATTGTGTACATCAGACCACCAATTAAGTTTTGGTAGGGTATACCTGCCATCTTCTATTCTTCCTCTTTCGTTTTTGGGCAATCCTGCTTCGTGAGCTTGGCTCCAGTTATCATTGGTGTGGCCTTTTTTTTGCAGTCCATCATGTGGTACTCCTTGAGTACCTTTCTGGCATATTCTGACTGACTCAAGTGCATTTCCTTTCTGGCGTATTCTGATTGACTCAAAATCCTTACCAATTCCTTTAATGTAGACATTGTAGTCTGGTTGTGTAGGATTGAAGCCTAGAGACTTCAGAAGACCATCGATCTTCTTATACCAAGCTCGTGATGCCTGTTTTAGACCATAGATGCATCCCTGCAACCGACAGACATATTGTCGATTGTCGGGATCTTCAAAACCTTCAGGTTGCTTCATGAAGATTTCCTCCTCTAGATCGCCATGGAGAAAGGCTGTTTTCACATCAATCTGGTGAATTTCTAGATTGTGATGTGTGGCGTATGCAAGGAGTAGTCGTATGCTTGTCATCTTGACCATCGACGAATATGTGTCGAAATAATCAACACCATATCTTTGTGTATAGCCCTTCGTGACAAGTCTTGCTTTGTAGCGGCCAATGGTGCCATCTGATTTCATCTTTTTCTTGTATACCCACTTGCAGTCGACTATTTTTCTATTTTCTGGCAGTGGCTCTAATGTCCATGCCTCGTTTTGCCTCATCGACTCGATTTCCTTTGACATTGTCTGCTTCCAGAATTCTCCCTCTGGACTTTGGATAGCTTTTTGATATGTTGTTGGCTCTTCAGTGAAGTTGCAGTACTCAAACTGTGTGTCTTCGCTCCACTGAAGATCAGAGTAATGGTCTGGAGGTCTTCTCTATCTTGTTGACCTTCTAGGTTTGTTTTGTCGCTGCTCAAACGTTTCGTGGGTTTGATCGTCTGCTTCCTACTGCTCTGGAGTCTATGGCTCTGCATTCTAATTTGATGTCTGTCCTCGATCTCTCTCTTGAATGGGCAACAATGTGAAGATCTCATGGCCTCTTTTGTCTTTCAGTCCAAGGAATGTGGACTCATCGAACCTCGCATCTCTGTTCGAAACAAATTTTTTCGTGGTTGGATTGTAGAGCCTGTACACTTGTGTTCCGTTCGAGTAGCCGACCATGATCGTTTGCTCTGATTTGTCATTGAGCTTGTTTCTTTTTTCTTTTGGAATGTGCTTATATGCTGCACATCCAAACACACGTACGTATGATAGATTAGAATTTCTGTCATTGTTGATCTGTTCTGCAGGTGTACAGCTGCAGCTATTGCCTCAGCCCAGAATTGAATTGGCAATTGAGCGTGTGCCATCATGCATCTGTGGTAACCATCAGTGTATCAGATTCAACGGTAGTCAAATCATGAGTTTAGTGGAGTTTACTTGGTGAGTTCCTTAGATTGTATGGCTACTATTTGTATCAAACTCACATTAGCTCCCATTATGGCTCGACCCAATCAGTTTTCATAAAGTAGTTCCACTCTTTCCGGTTTTCGGAAAGTAGTTTGCAATTTAGTATTGGGATAAATTTAGGATTCGGTTTTTCAAACTATGCAGGCATGGTTGGCTCTTAATGTTACTGTGTCTACATGACTAACGTACTAGTACGCTTTGTTCTTCATTGCTTTCATTCACTCTTCATGATCTAAACTTCGTGCAGGGTATAGATTTTATCACCAGATTCCTAGCTTGAAGGATCTTTTGAATCTGAACCAGCTTTAAGTATATTATCCCATATTGAAACGACAGTGATGACACAATGAAAAAATGTGCTATAATCTTTCGATGGTTTGCAATTCAAACAAAGAATTGGCAATGGCAATGGCATTTCAATGGCCTGTTCCCTTGTTTAGATTTGCGAACTCAGAAATGAGTCCTTGCAATCGCCAAAATCTTGCTGGCAATTGTCACCAGATCCAGATCCAGCGACTCTGTCTGCGAACACAATATATCCGTTCGGATATCCTCCTGATCAACTTCATCCTCTCCGCTATCAACACCACTGACGGGAGAAGGAACCCACCCTTGGCTCAAGCAAGCATCAAGCAACCCATGCATTACTCATGGTGATCTGTTGGCATTGGAGGACATTTCGACTTTACTGTGGAAGCTAGATAAAGTGAAAGTTGGAGTGAAGTTCAGACTAGGAAAAAGGTTTTTATGTTTGCTCATGATCCCAAGAAACGCACACACAAGAAGTCATATATACTGACAATTTCATACTCACTTCTCTTGTAAAGAATCACTAATTTCTGAGCTCAAAGAAATTTCAAACAATAACATTGTGTTCTTGGTGATCCATCTTTGTTAGCACATCCTTCTATGAGCTTGGTTCAATTACATTCATGACTGATGTATACTTGCTAATTGCTAAGTTATGCTCATATATTGTTCATTGCTAACTGATATTATAACAGCATTTAATCTTGGACTTTGAAGTATATCAGCATTTAATCTTGGACTTTGAAGTACATGTTTAGCATAAATGTGTAGCTTTCAGATTAGTAGATTTTATTGGTACCAACATGAGTGTTGATGAATGAACTCTGTCCGATTTCACACATTTACCTAGTTTAGTTCAACATATACCCTTTTCTGCAATTTCACTATAAGATGATAGAAACTCTTTAACAAAATATCAAATTTCTTTTTGCTTGAGTTTTAAGAACTACCCAGTTCCAATAGAGCAAAAATTATAGTATTTTGAAGTTGTTCAGTCCCATCAGAGTAAATGACCACAAAACTTTTGCAATCATTCACATGGATGTTTTGGTCATTTTTTGACAACCACAAAACAGTACCAATTTTGTTAAATGGAATTCAAGTCGTATGAACTGTACTTCATATACTAGAACAAAATTATGCAAATTGAATCCCACATCACTCAATAGCAAATTTAGTATTAGTTCTTATCAAGAGATCCAATTTCTAGTAATATAACCAATAATATTTCTGTGTAATCTGGTAATTCGTAGTTTAAGCATAGATCCCAGCCAGGATCAACAAAGATCAATTTGCCATACAATATAGAAGAAATGAAGAATAGTTTCAAGAGGAATTTACCTCAAGCAATTTCCCCGCAAAGTGAAAAAAATGTACCTAGTTCTTTTGGGATTATTGATTTTTATTCTCTTCTATTAAAAATTGATTTAATAATAATAACTTTTTTTGAAAAAATAAGATTTTTGCTTAAATTTCAAATCATTTTCAACAAATATTCATTAACTTATTATTATTGTTCTATTATTTGTAAAAAATTCTTCCCAAATATTGAAGTTTGAGAATGTGGAAGGTAACATCTAAGTTTAGTGGCAAGCTTGAGGAAGTGAAGACCAAAGACAAAACAAAATATATGCACTACTTTACAACAAGAATAAGTAACATGAGTTTCAAAGAGTTGTTTCTTTTTATTGCACAAAAAGCTAGAAAAGGATATGTGTAGTTCAAAGTGGATGGTAGAATGCTCCTTGATCAACCATGAAGAGGAAAGCTACAAGTTTTTTGTTATGAAGGTTGACAAGACTACATCCATTTATATTCTGGATGAGTCAATGATCAAAATCGGCTATGTAGAAGAAGTTGTGAGAAATTATTTTAACAAAACACTTGTGACACTTCTAAGTTTTTTTACCATTTTTTAACAATATTAATATTATTTTTCACTCTTAATTGTTATGCTCAACATAGGTAAATACTTGTTCGTTCATGTTTTTTTTTTAAATCTTTCAAAGTTTGAAACATGTTAAAAGCATGTTGTTGAGTGCATATATGAATAAAATAACCCAATACTTAATCCTCGTAGCTTCAAGTCAATTGGGTTGGGAAGAGGAGAGGTACCTTCCTCCAATAGTCCTATCCTATAGATAAACATATCCAGACTCCTTAGAAGAAAAACTGTACTGCACCTACTTCTGAGGAAGAGTCGGGCCAAGAACATTGCACAAATTGTCTAAAACTTCAATCACAGACTATTGCCAAGAGGTCCCAAAGTGCCCCCTCAAAAGTATTAAGGATTAAAACTTCTAAAGTTGGTCTCATTTTGCCCAATAGCGAGCTTCTTCAATATATCAAAAAAAAGAAAATCAAATCATAACCTAAAAATCAAATTTAAAGATAATACCCAAGTGGTTGTCATTCCATTCCTCGTTTTGGTAGATTCAGACAAATGTGATTCTATAGAAGATTTTAATTTTTCTAGTTTATGCTCATCATTTTTTATTTATTTTAGGAGGTAATCTCAAAAAGAACTTTCTAAAAAAGATCCTCATATACTAGCTTTCTGTAGCGTTAGCACCATTGCATGTGCTAGTTTGACCGTGGAGGAAGCAAAAGTTTTAGCTCGTGACTACAATATTGACTAGGACTACAAGATGAAGATGACAATCATCCAAAGAATAAGATTCTTTCACAAAGAGTATGTGAGATGTGCAAACGATCACGTAATGGTTTGTTGATGACCATTCTGCCCAGTTTTCTAACTCATTCAAAAGCTAAATAGTCACTTGCTTTTTGTTAAAAAAAAATTGTGCTAATTCTGTCTGCGCGTCAAGCATCCTGCGCCTACCATGTGGCAATGTGGGATTGGTCTAAAAAAGGTCCAACAATCCATTACGCAATGGAAAGGACCGGGCACAGATCATTCTGCCCGGTTCAACTTTCCAAAACTCTTTAGGCTCGGCCCCTCCGAGCCTCGCCTAAAAAAATTCTGGAAGAACACAAGTCAAAAAATAAGCATCATAACCATATGGCTTCCTTTTTAGCTTGGGTTAGCACTCAATACTCAACATTCATAGATGATAAAACAACGGTAGGCTGCTTCTTGCTACTCCAAGCAATGGCTGGTGTACCTAAATAAATGTACAACATGTACTATTTTGTCGTCAATATTTTCAGTCCAATAAGCATATGAGAAGAAACTAAATTGGTTGCACTATCCATATCTCAATTCATAGATGTATCTTAAGATTCTCTTAACAACTTTCCAATGAGTCACTCTAGGATCAATCATGAATTGACTTGCCAAACCAACAGAAAAAGATATATCTGGACAAGTATTCATAAGATAAATCAAAATTCCAACAAGTTGCCTATAGATATATGGATCAACACTTTTTTATTCATCTCATATGCAGTTAGTTTGGTATTCACACCCATAGCAGCACATAAAGGTTGGCAATCTTGTTGGTTTGGTAACCAACACTTTCCTTTTCTCCAATTCATCACAAAAATGAGATATACATAATGAAAGTGTCATAGGCTATCTATAGTTGTAGTGGGCCACATTTGGAAGGTTCAATGTTGATAATTTCAACAAGGGATTGATTAAAAGTTGCTGGACCATTTCTAGTAGACAAGGACAAATGCTAAGAAAGCATATTTATAAGAAAGCACCAGAAAAGCATACAAAATCTCTATGTTCTCTATCAAAGCTTTCTTTTCATACTTGAACATAGGTAATGATGGCAAATTTCTCCTTTCAAAGCTGAAATTTTTTCATTATGTATTTTGAGGCATTAGTAAAAGCATTGGTTTCAAATCATGAAGGCTTCTCAATCTAAAATTACGAAGCGCTTCAAGGTGGCTTGTTTTCCAATCGAATGAACCTATATATGTACTTGCTTTAAATTTAAAGTTTATGATGAGCAAATCAATGGCGTAATGAACTCAAATGGCTATCAATATGAAAGTGCAACTACTTGTGTGAACAAAAAGCCATCTAGGGCAACAAAGTCATGCTGGAGATGTTTGAATCAAGTGTCAAAAAGTAACATACATTCCATCAATATAGATTATCTATAGAACAGAAATAAAGTCAACCTTCTGTAAACCAAAACATTATACAAGTTGGGGACAACATTTCGTGGACAAACTTCTTCCCAACGAAATTGAATAGAAACACAAACAATATAGGAACTTCCAAGTCTTCCAACTTTTACCAAGCATTGGCTCTAAAAGCTGAAGAAAACTCATAGTACAAAAAAGCAAGCAGAAATGCATTCTCCCAACACAGTACCATGATAGTTACCATTCAATGCACCAATTCATGAACTCTTACAACTAACTAATAAAAATTTTCAATGAATTATTCTAATGCATAAAATTTAAGCTTCTTGCCAAAAATGAGTAGCCTTTAAATCCTTTTGTGAAAATAATCTCTTGCATTCAAACTTTTGCATTGTTCGCACTCTACTTGACAACCATTAAATGGCTATTAGATTAAGTTACATCCCATCCTGATTCCCTGATCACATTGACTTCAGAACTTTGAAAGTTAACAATTTGATTTGCAAGTCCCATGCGCTGTTATATGTATAAGCCTATAAGGATAGAATTAATATTTGTTTTTAAAGATCCAAAAACTATTACAGGACTGAGCAAACAAATCAATAACAAGAAAACAACCAGCAAAGCATTGTCCAACATACACTGCGATGTAAGCTATAAAACTTTCGACTTTCAAAGAAAATTTGAACTTACAGGAAACAACATTGTCTTGAATTTCAAATCTAACCACAAAATCGATTTCAATGCAAATCCATCAAGAATTCAACCTACATGATATTGTGATAAGTCAAAACAAAGCTTCTAAAAGTGTTCTAGGACATCCTTGGCTCACCCATGACATTCCTCAACCAAATCCAAAACTGAACCCTGCAGAAATCCGGCTTTGGCATATTGGACAATAGTCTCAATAAACTGGTGTCTTTTCTACTTCCTCCAGCACACTGATCTTAGTAGGTTTGGCCAGAAAGTCCGTAAATTCTTGAAAAGGTGACTTTAAAAAGCGAGTCTCTCGCCATAAATCTGGAGTTAAGAAGCCATAGGTCTTCAACAAGCATTCAAATGTTGCCTGCAGAGTCATCCACAGAAAGTTACCAAAACAGCATATTGCCTAAATATGACAAGCAAAAACTACGAAGCCGTTTCAAAAAAGTAAGATCAGTCAAACTATAGAACTAAATGTAGGATACATCAAAATTGGACTAAGAGCCAGAGGCTATTCAGAGGTGGAAGGCGTTGATTTTGGAGAGACCTTTGCACCAATTGCAAAAATGACAACCATGAGAATTGCCTTGCTCGAGCAACATAGTTCATCATTATCAATGTGAAGTGCACTTTCCTAGATGGATACTCTGCTATCTATGAAACGGCAGAGCAATCAGCCTAAATTGGTACGTGGACGTGCATGGACTAAGCGATGGCCAGAAAGTGGGGATAAACCAGAAAGTGGGCATAAACCAAAAGATCGACATGCTATCTTGACCCAATAAAGCTACAAATAAGCTATTCAAATGACATCTTGGTTACACAAAAAGCATAAACTACAAAGCTCTTTCAAAATAGAAAGATCAATCCAAGCTCAGCACACATCAAAAGCAAACTATATTTCGTATCAACCAGCCAAGATATATGTAAAGAATTTGGCTACTAAATAGCATATTGCACATATGAGGCAAAATACACGGTCATTTGACAATAGAAACATCAATCAAGCTATGAAATTAACTGCAGCATACATTATAAGCAAACCATATTTTGCATTAATCAGCCAAGATAGATGAGAAATATCAAACCTTCACAAAATTCCCCAGGGTTTTGGTTGATCCACGAGAAGAAGTAAACACATCGTCGATGCCTGCAAACTGCAAAACCTTCTTGGGAACTCGAGCAGCCACAATGCCCGATCCACGAGGAGCAGGCACAAGCCTCACAGTCACAGACCCACACTTGCCAGTCACCTTGCAGGGAACAGTGTGGGGCTTCCCGATCTTATTACCCCAATAGCCCCTGCGCACAGGGATCACAGACAGCTTTGCGAGAATGATCCCTCCCCGGATGGCTGTCGCAACCTCCTTGCTGCACTTCACACCCAGACCCACATGCCCATTGTTATCACCCACCACCACAAAGGCTTTGAATCTGGTTCGCTGCCCTGCGCGCGTCTGTTTCTGCACAGGCATGATCTTCATGACCTCGTCTTTGAGAGCAGGCCCCAGGAAGAACTCCACGATCTGGTGTTCTTTAATCGGAAGAGAGAAGAGATAGATCTGCTCCAGCGATTTGATCTTTCCATCCTTCACAAGGCGGCCCAGCTTGGTGACTGGCACCCATTTCTCTTCCTCCTCTCTCCTGGGGCCTCTGCGGCCTCCGCGGCGATCGCCTCTGCCCCTGTCTCCCCCGCGGCCGCGTCCGAACCCCCTTCCAAACCCCCCCCTCTCTCCTCCTCTCTCCGCCATAGCTGAAAATCTCTCGATCTCTCTCTCTCTCTCTCTCGCAAAAGCAAACGGCGAGAGAAAGAAAAACAGAGAGCAGATAAGAGAAGGGCGCAGGAATGAAAAGAGATTAGGGCTTTCGCTTGTAATGAAAGATTTTAGGGCTTTGGGGGGTTAATGGTCACCCACTTTGTGTGATTGTGGTTTAATTGTGGTTTCAAGTAGGCCTAGTTGGCCCTCCCGTAAGCAAGGGGCTTATTATTTTCATGTTTGGTTTTAACCTGCTTGTGATCTTCTTCTTTTTTCTGTTTTTTTTTTCGAAATATTTTTGGCCCTGCCGTAGGCAGGGACTTATTGTTTTCATGTTTGGTTTTAACCTGCTTGCGATCTTCTTCTTTTTTTAAATATTTTTTATATATTTTGAGGGGCCTTACAATTATTGTAACATCGACACGTATTAGTGTTCTTAGTTTTTAAAAACATTGTATTTTGAAGTTTTTCAAGCCTTCACACTGTCGCAAATCAGTGTGGATGGAGACAATTTGAAGTTTTGTTATTTCTCTGTCACGTTCCTTACTTTTTTGGAGCTTCTCGCTGGCCTGCATGCAGTCGCAGGTGTGTATGTCTGGGTGCCACCTACGTCATATGGTCTACGCGATTTGATCTAATGGCACACAAACCATTCCAAACTATTTCAATCGTAGTCTCCTTCAGAAATCGTACATGATTTACATCCTATGATCTATAGAGAAGCGATTTTGAAAAGAGAGAGTGAATATCAGACTGATAGAAACTGAAATCGCGTAATTTTGAAAAGAAAAACTGGGTATCAGAAACAAACGGAAAGCAATATAGCACGCGGTTCTGAAGTTTGTCAAGTTCAAATTTCTGGTAAGATGCTCATAAGTTTGCTTACGATTTGTGGTGGTGTATAGGCGATGATACAAACTTGTAATTGTTTTACCAAGAGCTTGTACTATCTGCAGTCAGGTCTCTTTTTTAAAGTACGAGCTGTATTGTAATCATGAGTCTGCGTAAGAATTTGCTTCGAACTACAAGAAATACATTGAATTAATTCTGTTGTCCGCCATCTACAGTCTAGAGTATGACGTTTCATCTGGCATTTCGATTCTAGATTTGTAAGATATACTTTTTGAAGGACCGGAGGCTTACGTTGAAAGATAAGCCTGCCAAGTTATACTCTGACATGGTTGTTGAAAAGTTAGATCGAAAGTCCTCGGACACACCAGATATTTAAAAAGTTTTTCTAAAGAGTCTGAGACTTTGTATGGCAGTTTACTAATTATCTTATAAAGGAATTAAAATTCTGCAAATCACATCCGTCACCTTTGCTGCCAAGTTTCATCGTTTTCCTATTCATCCTTCACAAGCAACCTATTGTTTGATTCATTCATCTTTACACAATAAACCGAAGTGAGAGAAGAACCTGATCAACACTTCACTCCTATGAGAATACTCTTGCTAAGCTTTTTCTTATTCTTTGCTCCACCTTGAACGATAATTGCCTAAAGTGAGCATGAACTATTTCCAGCTTCTTTATTTCAGGAGCTGAATAGCCCCTGGCCAACAGACTTCGGCTCGTATATGGATCCAATACAGACACGTGCACGTTGCACTGCCTCATGTAGGCAATCTGGCACAATAAGATTCGAAGCTAATGTTGTAAGATGGTTTAGGTCTGAAGTACCGGTAGCGAGAAAGTCTTCTCTTGTCTTGTTATTTGATAGGTCTAGAACTTGCATGGCAGTGAGATTTCAAATCCAAGCTGGAATTGGACCCTCCAGCTGATTATATCGCAGCACAGGCCCACGTGAATTGGGCAGTATTGATGTTGTGTTGTTGTAGTGATAGACTTTCGTTGGGTTGGTTTTGCTGAAATCGACCAAGGTAAGGTTGATGTATTGGAGGAGCGATTCTGGGACGCTTCCAGAGAATCTATTGTTGTTGATGGACAAAATTGGAAGCGATTTCAAGTGTCCTATGTTAAGTTGCTTTGAGAAGTCTCCTCCCAGAAGGTTATTTGCAAGTCGTGATCGTGTGACGTTGGTGCAATTTTCAAGAGTTGTTGGAATCCCACACTAAGTTTGTTGTTTGAAACTTCTATAGTTACAAGAGCTGAACAATTACCAAGATTATTTGAAATTGTACCTGATAAATTGTTGCCAGATAGCACCAATGTGTCTAGCAGCCAAAAATTCTCCATCTCCTACGGTATTGAACCATTGATCAAGGAGTTGCTGGAAAAATCCAGTGACGTGAGATTTGTCAAGCCACCAAAAGCTAAACGAATCGGTTCTTCTAGTTTGTTGCTGTTCAACGAAAGTGTTTGCAAAGTTGTCATCTGTTGTGGTTCATTGGGAATGGATCCTGTCAGTCGTTGTCTTGAATTAAAATCCTTCGAAAAAAATTCGAGTTTCGAAGACACGAAGGAAAAAATTCAAGACTCAATTTTTTCGAGACTCGAATTTTCCGAGTCCTCCGGTCGAGACTCCAATTTTTTGAGTCCTTCGAAAAAAAAAAGCATCCCTCATCGCATAAGAGCGAAATTCGAACATAGACTCCTTTTAAACATCTATTTTCTATTTTCTCCGATTAATCCTTGAGAGGCCCACAAACTTTCCAAGTAATAAACTTTGATAACCCATTGGTGCTTCGGTGTCATCATAAAGACGGAATTACAAATCCCTTGATTCCAACAATTTAACGTTACCTTTATCAATCCTAACTTTACCGTTATCATCCCTTTCAATAAAACAAACGTTAAGGACCTGCTGCAGGAGCCAAACTTTCTCGAAAAGTTTGAACTTCGACTAGTATGAGATGGAATATCGAGTGTACCCTATTAGTCCACCCACCTTATAGATTACTCCCTTGATTACTATAATTCCATGATATTAGGCTGTACTGGAGGCTTCAAATTTTCATATTTGATCATTCTATTTGATTTCTCTTGGTTGTAAGATCCTACTTTGCTAATCTAGATCAAAATTTGGTGACTAGTTTTGCATTGGATAGGTGTGTCAATCAATTAGTTACTCTTGGAGCTTTAAGTAGGCTCATTTATGGTCCTTTGTACTATATTTTCAGCATGGTATTAGAGCCAAGTACAAGAGGATAATCATTGATCAAAGGACTATCCATTGTTGCTAGAAAGCTAGTCTTGAGAGGGTGAGTTCAAATCAAGTTTTAGGTTGAAGATTTGGGATTCAAACTTGGTGAGGGTCGGTAGCTGTACTGCCCACACATGTAGACAACAATTTTATTTTGTGTCATCTTTTGGTACATGGACATAATATTCTTCCCCCCTTGAACTACGTTTTCTAGGCCCAGATCTACTTTATGCTTTCAACTCTCTCCCACGAATCATCATCCTCAATCTGACCCTTCCACCTAATCAAGCACTCAGAGATAGAATGATTTTGAAATTGTTTACCTATGATCTTGAGTACCCTTTCAAGTTCCAAAGATACACTAAGTGATAAATCTTCCAAATGGGTAAGATCCTCATCAGATCCAGCTGTAGCACCTTCATGTAAACTTAGTTTATGTCAGCTTACATGAAACATTGAATGAGCAATCGACTTGTCCTCAAATCAAATTTGTAAGCTAAAGAAAGAATTTTCTTAATAGTCTGAAGTGATCTACAATATCTAGAGGACAAATTATAATGCTTTCCAATACAAATAGTCCTAGAATCTTTTGGATTTTCTAAGATATATCCAATCATCAACTTTATAAATCTTTGGGAGATCTCTTAAAATCGACATAGTGCTTAGCTCTGTCCTGAGCTATTGGATCTATTGCAAGGAAATTCATAACAAACGTCTCTGTCTCTATAATTACGTGAATACCTCTTAGCTCACCTACTGGTATTCATTTAGTCGCGTCCGCTAAATGGATTTTGTGATAAGTGATAGGCTATATCTGGTCCTCTAATCCTAATTCTTTAACCATTGTTTTCGTTACTAGATTGATACTGGATCCTGAGTCTATTAGTATTTTATCTATAGTCTGATCTCCTATGATCGCACTAATCTCTGGAACTCCACAATCTCCTCTATCTACATATTCTACTCTATTACTGTATGCAGGTATACTCAGTGTGACTAACCTCTCCCCATCCTCAATCCCTACTGACTGAACCCCTTCTTCCTCCGAAGTATAGCTCAAGGAAGATGTAGGTGTCTCACCTTCGTACTTATCTTTTTCCCATGATATGAAAATTCTTTTATGACTTTTTCCTGTCAATGTCTCCATCTGGTCTCTGAAGGTAATCTCTTTTTTCTTTCAATGGATTATAACATCGGCCTGATAGAGCCATGGTCGTCCTAATAACACTTTATATGACGATTGTCTCATATTTTTTAATATTATAAAATCCATAAGAAACTTATGGTCTCCAATATAGATTGTGACCTGAGATAGTTCTCCTATTGGTGATCTTCTAGTTGCATCGGCTAACCTTAAATGTTAAAGTGGGTGCTATTCTATGACGAATGCCTAATTCATATGTTGTTTCTTCAGTAATTATATTTACACTAGATCCGTAATCTATGGGTACATTATCTAAGATGCAGCCATTGATTACTATCTGAATCTCTGATTGGCCTTCATCACCGTAATTAACTAATCCTAAGTTGATTACTGGTAACTTTGCTTTTCTTCTCTTTTTATTTTGCAAGAATTACTTAATTTCTTTCTTATAATATTGATTATCGTCTAATAACTGTTTAAAGGTTATATTAGGCATTCTAGAAACAAGGTTTTCTATAATATTATAAGAACGGTTTCTAAGTGGTGACAGATCTCTACGTATCTCGCTACTTATAACTGGATCTGAAAATGTCACTTTCTTAACTTGTCTAGTTTCTTCATCTAACAGCTTCTTAGCTTCTAAACTAATATCAACATCATAATATTTTCCATTAGACTTATCAAGACTTAATTCTTTATTACTAGGAGTTTTTACTAACTGTTCTGCAAACTTAGCTTTTTCTGTCGCATTTTTCGCAATTTTCGTCTTAGTTTTCTTCTTACCTTTAAGTGTTAAAGAATCTTTACTACTTCTTGTAGTTACTTTATTATCTTTTCCTCTAAATCTGGCCATTGATGATCTTGATCTAATAATTTAGACTCTACTTCTATCCTCTGAACTATCATGTCAGTGTTAGTCTTAGATGGCCGAAGGTCGTCTTCCCTAAGTGAGTTTACAAACCTTGGTTTAGACCATGGCTGTTGTGGCTGGGGACATTCAGCTGTGACATGCCCTTTGCCTTTACAGTTAGCACAGAGCGGCACATATCCTGCTGATCTCCTGGGTTCAGGACAATCAGGCGAATAGTGACCCGAGGCTCCACAATTGTAGCACGAACCCCTTACTATGGTCGGTGGAGTGGAATCTCGTGTTCCGCCCCTTCGCAAAATAGTGTATTGTTGACCAGTACGTTGTTTCGGTATCATAGTTTTTTGGTTAGTAGGAGTTGTAGTGTAAAATACCTCTTCATGATTATTAATCGGACAGAGGAATAGTTCATCTTCCTTCCCACAAGCGGTACACCAAACATTGGCGTTAGGCTTCACTTTCTTTTGCTTGTCTTTAACATCAGATATCTGGACTTTCAAGTCACTCATTTCTCTTGTTAACAGCTCAACACTTTTCCTTAATGGATCCATCTTTTCAAATTTCTCCATTCTTTTCTTTCTATCTGAATTCCTATTTTTGGATTTCCTATAAGAAGATTCTTCTTCTGATGAAGAAGAATAAGATGAATACTCAGAGGATTCTTCACCATCCACTGAATTAGATTATGATTCAGACTCAGTAGATGTTTCAGATTCTTCTGTTCGTTTAAATTTGTGCTTTTCACTACTTTTTCTTTCATTTCTCTGTCTGCGAGAAATTTGAGAAGTTTTGTAATTCTCAGCAGAGGCAATGACATCTTCCAAAGCAATCATCAAACCCTGTCGACAATATCGATCCATTTTCTTAGGCAAACTACCCAAGAACCATTTATTTTGCATAGGAACTGGATACTAGGCTCCTAACTTTCCTATTGAATTCTTAACCCTATGAGTATATTTCCTAAGTGATTCCTTTGGCTTTTTCTCAACATAGTTAAGCCGAGCCAACAATCTAGTGGAATATTCTATCTCCCTAAACTATTTAAGGAATGCTGCTTTTAAAGCGTTCCAAGTGTTAAATGTTTCTGGTACTAATTGACTGTACCAAATCCTAGCCAACTTCCGCAGAAGACCTGGCAAAATTCTAACTTTATTTTCCCGTATGCTCTTTATTTGATATGGTAATGGATTCAAATTGCGACAAATAACTATCTGCATCTTCAGAAGATGATCCCTTAAAGAAATCGTATCTGATTTTTGTAGATGTGGGTGGCGCTAGTTAGCCATGTTAATAGATGGTGGTGAGCTAGATGAACTTGGAGGATATGAATCTAAACTTCACTCAGACAAAGATTCTAAACTTGGTTCGGAAGTAGAATCAGACAAAACTGATTCAAGTGAATCTATAGAACTTGGTGTTTCAACGGACCTTTCCTCAAATGAATCTACAAATGTTGTAGTAGCGTGTAGAATATCATTAAACGCTTCAGGCGTTAATCTTGCTCTAACTGGTGAATGTTGCAAATTCTGCAAATACAAATCTCTAGACTTCCGATATGCTTCTAAACGTTGTGCACGCTCTAAACGCTTCTGTTCAATAGTTGCTTTAGAGTACCTTACTGGCATGCATTACATGAGAAAGATTCGTAGATGTAATACACTCAAAAATATTGCAAAAGTTGAAATTCATCTCCCCGGCAACGGCGCCAAATTATGTGGTGGCCTAGTCGTTATAGATTTTTGCAAAAATGATGAATTATGTAGTATAAAAGGTTTGATCGTTCCCCAAGAGAGAGAATAATCTCATCTTTTGCATGGTAAATGTATATATGATGGTAAACGGACTGGTATGTATAAAATTCACAACGAATACTACAGTGACATAACTGATTATCCAAAGATATTTGGGTAAGTCAAGGTCTGTGAATGTAAGGATTACTTTATCTTTTAGGCTCTTCAGGCATCAAGGAAACAGTCAGAACTGACAGCAACTAGCAATTAAATTCAGTAAGCAGAATCACATTAGCTAAGGATTCTTCTTAATCAAACACAGAGAATTAGTCTTTATTGCAGAAAGCAAACAAAACAGAGCCTCAAACAATCCCGTTATCTGAACACATAGCTCATTCAGAAATGAAAGAAGGTCTGCTAAGAAATGATGCTTAACAGCTTCGGCTAATATTAGTCTGAATTGTTACTTGCTGGTGTCGCCTGAAAATCCATGTTAGAGTAACTGAAATTCAGTATAATATAAGAAATGTGTGTGACGCAAACGGAACAGTATCACAATCATCCACAGAGCATACATAGTGTGTTCGCACATATGATAAGAAGTAATTCTGTGAAAGATAGGAGAAGGAAAAGAATGCTCAAGCTATAGGAACTCGCTCTTCTCTCTATTGATACTCAGCTCTGCGTAGAAATGTGTCAGTACAATGGCACGAATTGTCGACCTTATAGGAACGATCACCGGCCTCAATGTCGTCTACGAACCGTTAAATGTCGATTCTGGACTTCTATTGCGTCTCTTTAGAACGTCACAACTTCTACTTAAAATATGAATTTACAAAGTGCGAAATAGGCCTTTACATGTATTTAGGTACTATAGCACATTTTACGTATATGGAAATTGAAAATTTTTACAATATATGACATAACTCGGATAATGTGAAATCATAAGTCTCCACATGGCCTTAGTTTAGGTACTAAGGGCCATGGTAATAAAATTTATACTAATTTTGCTTGACAAGACGATTTTGATAATCTGAACCTATGTCCAACCTAATTTTGGCATTTTGAATCCATCTATCAGGTCGACGAAGGTTTATAAAGGCTATAAGGTGCTCTACAAAGGTTTCCAAACTGGTAAGTTTCTGAACATTTGCCTAACAGCAAAACAGGTAGTAACTTTAGAAAAGAATCTTCACCCAACTCAGTATAGAAAAATCTGAGGTGGATGTATGATCCGAAATCTCGATGAAGGTTTCTAAGACTGTATGTACAAAATATGACCCAAAAAATAATTTTCTAAGTCATTTTTCATCAAAAATTATCTTCTGAAAATACTTTTTTTCAACTTTTTCCTTTCTGATGACTTTTTTTACTTTTGCTCATCATTCTTTTTTTTTTTGTCTTTTTCCAAAGAAAAGAAAAATCACTCAAGTAATAAAAACAAGAAAATTGTAAAACAACCAAAGTAAAACTAACAAGGGGTTGGATCATTCTAGTTGAACTGGCTGATCTGGCTGCCAAAACTTGCATAGTCAGCTACCATTCACCAGAGTGTCGAATCTTTTTCCATCCAAATGTTCTAAAATAACCGCTCCATAGGTCAATATTTCTTTCACTCTATACGGTCCTTCACCTGTGAACTTCAATTTGCCTTTAATCAGTTTCGTCTTATACATTAGTGCTAGATCTTCTTCCTTCAGATCATTTTTGTGTAATCCGTGATCGTGCCATACCTTGCAACGTGCTTTCTCTGCTGCTAATGCATGAACTACCATCAATCTGGTTTCACAAAGTTTTTGTAAAGTCTCATGACACATTTGGAAGGATTTCGCATCGTTGATGATAGGAAACTCCTTGATGCTAATCAAAGACACGAAGAGTCAAATTTCTAAAAGCCACGAAATCACAGATCTTGGAAAAGCAACAAAATGCCTAGGGCTGGAGATCAAAAGAGATCAAACAAATGGCATTATGCACTTGAGTCAGTCAGAATACACCAGAAAAGTGTTGAAGCAGTACAACATGATGGACTACAAAGAGAAAGCCACACCAATGATAGCTGGAGCCAAGCTCACGGATTGCCCAAAAAAAGAAGAGGAAGAACAGAAGATGGCAGGTATACCCTACTAGAACTTAATCGGTAGTCTAATGTACTTGAAAATTTGTACAAAATCGGATCTGGCCTTCTCTGTTTATGCATTGAGCCAATTCTGTTCCAATCCTAGTCTAGCACATTGGCAAATGGCCAAACGAATCCTACAGTATCTGAAGGGTAACCAGAATATTGGAGTAACCTATAGAGCTAGAAACGAAGAAAAAGGATTCGAGCCGCATCAATATAGTGATGCGAGCTAAGCGAGCTGCAAAGATGACAACAAGTCCATTACTGGGGGATGTACAATAGCGTGCGGAGCTGCAATCAGCTGGATATGCAAAAAGCAAACCCTGGTAGCTCAATCCTCTTGCGAAGCTGAGTATGTCACGACCTTGAAAGTGGTGAATGAGGTAGTGTGGCTGCAGATGATGTTGGAGGCAATCGGGATACCACAAGCACGATGATGATGGACTCTCAGAGTGCCATCTATCTGTCTCAGGTTCCTGTCTTTCATTCAAAGACGAAGCACATTTCTCTGAAGTACCATCACATGCGAGATTTGATCTCAAAAGGAGAGCTCCAGGTCCACTTCATAGAATCAGAAAGCATGATTGCAGATCTCCTCACGAAACCGCTCGACAAGCCACTCTTTACCAAGCAAAGAGAGGCAATTGGATTGAACGAACAAAGCTGCAAGGTTCAAGAGGGAGTGTCAGAAATGGTGAACTCCTGCAAGTTTGTCGAAGCACGAACAACACACAAAGGTTGAACGAGAACAATTCACGATAGTCAACGTGTCTTTGACTCGAAGCACGAACGATTCACGAATTAATTGCGAATCGTAAACACACCTCCAGGGACGCAAAACGAAAACTACGAAAAGAACAAAAACACACGAAGAGAAAACTTTCACGCTGGCAGCTGACAGCTCAACGGACTTCACGCCCAGCTGAAACGAATAGCAACAATGGAGACTAACTAACTAGTTGATTAGCGTTAACTAGTCTTGTGATTCTACGTTTAGCTATATCGTAAACTCCACATAGTGGAGGTTTAAACGATCCTCTCTGGATCATAACTGACAAGAGTGAAGAGAGATAGTGAATACAGAGATCTGTAAGAAATAGAGAGAGACATAGTGAATAGAGAAAGAAAGCAAAAATACCATAGTTGTGCATGAAAGTCTGCCAATGAGCAAAACATAGCGAAAGAGCAGAGAGTCAATCCGCCAACGAGCGAGACACTGACGATCTCGCTCTAAAACCAAACTGATAATATAGTCGCTCTATTTCGTGTATCTCTTGGTCGTGTGCTGTGTCTCTTGATTGCTAGAATAAAATATGTTCTATGATGTGTAGTTGAGTGTCTGGGATCCTGTAAGAGCTTCCGCACGAAAAGAAAATTCAAAGACAGAAAATTGTTCGCGAATCAGAAGAGAGAAGACGAACACAAAACAGTCTCTTGCTTCCGTTGAACCGCTAAATGTTGCATGGCTACCTACTAATGAATCAAACAATTTATTCATTGATGACAAGAACGTCTTACGAATTCAGAATTGCCCAGAAGATATGGACATTTCTGATATTCAAATCCTCAATTATATTGAAGCACTGCCACCTAGGACCTATCCGCAACATGCTTCCAAGGTGGAACTAGTTGCCAAGGTTGCAATTGAAAAACCTGAGACAAAATTCTACCGTCCCAAATGCCCACACTATCCATGGGATCTCTGTGAGGAGGAGACTATCTTTCAAATTGATGACGAGATCCTCCATGACATACCAACTGTCCCTCATCCACACACATCTCCACCACCAAAACCTCAGCCACGTGGTCATACTATGAAAGAGAAAATGAAAAAACCATTTCAAATTTAATAGCCAGGTGACCTCACCACTGTTTGGGAAGTTCCTGAGATTGCCTCTAATCCTGCATCAGTCCCCGAAAAATTCCAAGCACCATCTCAGCAAGAGAAAGGCAAGGCTCCCCTCGAATCTCTAGCCCATGATGTTCCTGCATACTTTAAGGACTATACGATCGAGGATGTCACAATCCAATTACCCCAAGCTCAACGTGAGCCAACTGGTAATTCATCCTACGAAGGCCCGGCACAAACTATAACCCTTTCCCTGAATGACCCCAATGGAACCAACGAATATCTTGTCCACGTCGGAGCTCATCTCAATCACGAACAACGCAGATGGCTTGAAAAGCTCATGTGAAAATATTGACATGTCTTTGTCTGGACCTATAAAGACATGAAAGGCGTCTCACCCCAAGTAGCTGTGCATCATATCCCGCTTAAACCGGGTGCGAGACCCACTGTGAGTCATTCATACAGATGCAATCCCATCTATAAGGCCAAGATCAAAGAAGAATTACAATGTCTCTTAGATGCGGGATTTATCTATGAAATTGAGCATACTGAGTGGGTCTCCCCAATTGTCATGGTCCTCAAGAAAAATGGAAAACTCTGCATCTGTGTCGATTTTAAGAAACTTAACGTCGTCATTGAACGTGATCATTTTCCATTACCTTCTGGAGAATCCATCTTAGAAAATCTAGCAGGAGATGAGGCTTACTCCTTCTTAGATGGCGTTAGCGGATACAATATGATCCAAATCGCTGAAGAAGATCAACACAAAACACATTTGCCACATAATGGGGAACCTTCTACTGGAAAGTCATGCCCTTGGTCTCTACAATGCTCCTAGCACCTTCCAACGTGTTATGCAAGCGGCTTTTTCTCAGCAGATGGGCAATACCTTAGAAGATTACTTGGACGATTTAGGAGCACATTCCGAAAAACGCCATCTGTCTATGCTCATAATTTTTTTTATCCAATGTCAACGCTTCGGCGTCTCTCTTAATCTTGAAAAATGCTAGATTTGGGTAACCCATGGTATTGTGTTAAGACATATTATCTCACGACATGGCATTGCCACTGACCATGAAAAGATCCTTATCATTCAAAATCTACCGGAATGCGTACGATACGTGAAGTTTACTTCTTCCTTGGCCACATGAACTACTATCGGTGCTTTGTTTTCGATTTCGCTAACAAAGCACGCTTAATCTACAAAGTAGTTGTAGTTCCCAAATGGACGGATGAACAACGTGTCATCTTTAATCAAACTCAAGGAAGCCCTTACCAATGCACCCATCCTTCGGGCTCCTGATTATTCTAAAGAATTCCATGTGCATACCGAGGATCCAAGTATGCCATTGGAGCAGTGCTCACCCAACCGGGAACCCAATTCATTTTCTTAGTCGACAATTGATACCTGCTGAAGTCAATTATACCACTACCGAACGTGAAGCCTTGGCAATGGTATATGCGGTTCATAAGTTTCGCCATTATCTTCTAGGAAAAGTCTTTGCGTTCTTCACTGATCATCAAGCACTGTTGTATCTCATCAACAAGACCTGCACCACAGGTCGTATTACTAGATGGATCCTATTATTGCGAGAATTTGAGTTTAGGATCGTGGTTCGTAAGGGAGTTCAGCATTTTTTAGCAGACCATATATCTCGAATCCCTAACCTTCCTACCCGTGATCAAGGCATAAACGATGATTTACTAGATGCAATCATTTTCAAAGTTGACTCTACACCTGTATGGGCTAAGGAAAATTACCGAAGAATCTAACTTCAAGCAGATGGATCCTTCCTTCTCTAAACCTGAACAACGTGCGTTGGTCCTCAAAACTAAACCCTATACGTTAATTGCAGGACAACTCTACAAGCCAGGGTTAGATGGAATTATCACGACGATGTCTTACTGAAGGAGAAATACCCTCTGTAATTTCCCTCACTCATGAAGATATTGGTGCCGGCCATTTCTCATCTGAAACAAACTGCTAAGAAAATGCTCTTGGCCAGTTTTTGGTGGCCAACACTCTTCAAGGATACGCACAATTACACTAAGGCTTGGTTATGTCTGCCAACGCACAAAACGCTTTCAAAAAAAAGGACTACATGCCTTTACACCCCGTAATCACTGATCAAGCTTTCCAGAAAGGGGAATTGATTATGTCGGACCCTATTAGTCCTGCTAGCTCGACACACACAATCTGGTTACATCATAGTAGCTACGGACTATTGCACCAAATGGGCTGAAGCAAGAGCTGTTTGCAAGCTGACGCTCGTTCTACAGCCAAATTTCTCTATGAACAGGTTATAGTTCGGTTCGGATGTCCTCTAGAGCTTATCAATGATAGGGGGTACACATTTCCTTGACTCTGTCATAGCAAATCTTCTTTCCAAATTTTTTTGTGGTACATCGCAAAAGTTCCCCATACTATCCATGCTGCAATGGGCCAAGGTTAATCCACCAGTAAAATCCTATGTGGAATCTCACCAAAACCGTTCGAATCTAGCCAATCGTGATTGGGAACTCAAAACACATGCTGCTCTCTGGGCTTATCGCACCACCCCCAAGCGAGCTACAAGCTTAACCCCTTTCCAGGTCATATATAACCAAGAAGCCGTTATGTCTGTGGAATTCCATATCCCCTCCCTTCGAGTAGCCTATAACCTTGAGCTTGATACTCCTCAAAATCTAGCAAATAGGTTATTCCATCTGGAGCAGACTTTGGTGAAACACGAAGGATCAGCATCCATGCTCAACAAGTCCACAAACGATGACAAAAAGCATAGCATGATCGATCATTGAAACTTAGAAATTTCCAGATTGGAGATAAGGTCCTGCTATATCAGGCCAAAGCCTTCAAAGGCAAACTGAAATTTCTCGCCAAGGACCTTACGTCATTTAAAAATCTTTGCCTCTGGATATGTCCAACTCCAAACCCTTCAAGGCGATATCCTCGACACTGTGGTCAATGGGAGTCACTGAGAAAGTACAATGAACCATGTTTTTATCTTGATATGTATTAGCTATTTTTTTTCTACTGTTTTTCTTCCTTTTTATTGTCTGCATGCCATTTCGACAACTTTTGCTGTGCTTTCTTCTTCCAACCATCAAGATACTATCATCATCAGTCTAGTCTTCTCTGAGAAAACCAAAAGTCATTAGTTTCAAATGAAATTTTTTTCACATCTCGGATAGAATTCGCCCGGCCCCTTTTTCACAAGCACGATTCATTTTTGGCCTCCGTAAATTCTGTCTTATAAATAAAATGTCTAAAAATAAAAAATGTAGTTTTATTTATCAGATATCCATCATCAAAACCCGCAGACACTTCGTGGAACTCAAATTGATCCTCACGATTTCTCTGCTATCTCTGCGAATTTGATCAGACACATTTTTGCATTGTCACGTTTTTTCTCTTTTGGCATAGAAAAATCACTTACAAGAATTTGCGGGCCCTCTGAACGTTGCCTCAAATTTGCGACCATCATTACCAGATCGTGGACACTGAGGACGATTTTTGGGTGAAGTTGCAAATTCCTGCCAAAAAAAGTCTATATATAGTCCTCCATCTTCTCTCCACGAGTTCATTTTAGATTGCTGCTCTCGAGTTCATGCCAAATTTTTTTCAAAATTTTCAAAATTCTCAGATTCCTCGCTTAGCTTGCATCAACGTAAACCCCTCGTCCTAATTCAAGATATCGTCATGATCTCATGATCTATCTTAAGAATGACGTCGACAGCTCACCCAGTAGCCAGAGGATATTCCTCACCAACCTTGGCTTTGATCTGACACTTTTTCGGGACCAGCAAGCAGCGAGAGCCTCATCCGAGCAGCCTACTCCACCTATTCGGATGAGTTCCAAACTTACCGGATTACCTCCAAGAGTGGCAACTATTCTTATAATCACGTCTCTCCTGGGGGATCTCCAGAGCAATCATCTTTCCTAATCTCGAGAGACAATCCCATGGAAAAGGGCACCAACTATGATGCCAATACTTCGCAAAATTCTGACAGACGACGACAAAAACCATTTTCCAAACCAACGACGAGATCGCTATCCGCCTCATCACGGATCCCCATCTACAAGGCCGCCTCAGAGATCCTCGTCACCATGGGTCGCAGTGCATACCACCAAGATGGATCACATACCACCGAGCGTACCTCCTTTTCTTCTGACACTCACCATGGACGATTCCCACTCAAAATTACAAGTGGGCTGAGAAGGTAGCAGAGAAGTTGAGAGGAGCTTTGAAAGCCCGCAAACCAACTACCAAATGTGGGTATCTCCTCCACATGTTGGTCACCAAACAATTCGGGTCTAGGGCGGCTACTGCCATCAAGGAGCTACATGATGTTTATCCAAGCACAAAAAAGCGAGCCACCCCCCAACCACCAGCAGAACCGTCTCACCAGCCCCACCTACTAAGAAGCAGAAAGGGAAGGCGACAGCACAGAAGCCATGTCCCACATGACATTCTATCCAGCGCATCGGGGTGGAATATGCTGAATCTAGAGGGAGCCTTAAACCATCTCAGGTCCCAAAGG
>MU832770.1:0-62500 GCA_029204225.1 Diphasiastrum complanatum
TGATATGAAGGCCACCACGCAATTGTAGCGATAAATTATGCGGAGAATCAGATATCCTTCCCATACTAATGCCTCGGGAGCACAGACGTCGGGATTGACTGGTGCATGACAGCAGATGATCACCTTTTCTTTTGCAGCAGTGGCTGCTCTGAGCGTAGTGTCCAGCCAGTCAAGCTGCATCCCAGTAATACTTCCGTTTAATCTGATAAACCTTCGATCGTGAAGGTGCATACCCCTTGGGCTGTTCTTATCTGAATTTGGGTTAACAATCTGTAGGATATTTCTCGCCGTGGTTGCATAAGTATGGCTTTCTGGATAGCCCAGCTCACTAATCTCGTAGCAATCCAGGAAAACCATTCTAAAGCCCGGCGCTGGGTGGAAATCGTAGTATGACCTGTATTCCGAGTCGCCAATAATTTTTAGTAGTTCAATCAACTGCCTGCGCGGGGTGCTAGAGAGGCACTGATCTCCGAGAATATGGAAGAACTGGCCACGAAACTCTTTGAATTTTCCCAAAGCTACAGACATGGCTGCCTGGGACTCATCCGCGAACACGAGCTGGCCTCCACAATGTCTCCGAACTGCACCTGCAAAACTGGATGTTGTCTTTGGCATTCCAGATGCTCATGGCTGATTGTAAAGCTTCAAGGCTATGGCGGTGGTAGCGAGGAAACCCATGGCAAGATGTGCTGTCAGGAATGTCTGCATAGTGGAGATCTGATATAATTCCGAAGGAGAAAACTGGTCCCGGCTCTAAATGCTTCAAAGGAGAAAGAGAAGAGTCCACTAGTTCGCACAAACGACCTTCATCACTGAAGCCATCCTTCAAGATCTCAGCTTAGCCCCCTCCTCGACTTGGGCTTCTCCGCTTCAACCTCTAAATCAATCCAAACAGCTGCAGTTTTTCCGAGAAGTGACTGGTGTATATAAACCATGCCAGTGGCTGAAACACCATAAATAACGTCTTCTTCTAGGTCTTTTAGATCTGAGTTTCCTACCTATCACGTTGGACGAACCTAATCTCTTCATTTAGTATGTCCGAGATCTCTTTTGATTTTGCTAGAAGAAAATTGATTTCTCAACTCCGATCCATCCTGCTTAATACAATAACCGATGTAATGCAATAATCTAACCTCTGTTACTGAACTTGTTCGTATCTGCACTAGCAAACCATACCTTAACGGCAAATATTCAACTGATTTGGCTGGTCAGAAAGCTGTCCATGATTTTGGTTTGGATTTTGATTGTGTTGCTGTTATGCATTGGGATTGTGGGCGTAAGCGAGATGATCGAGACGCAGCGGGTGGCGAGAGAAAAGGAGATGATGGAGGGATGGCGATCGCCCGTCCTTCCTCCTTCCTTCTCCATACCATAAGAAGTTAGAAGCCCTATCACCATCTGTGTGTAGTAGTAACACATTAACCACTTCCTTCCTTCTTTCTTCTCCCTTCTCCCTTCTCCTTCTCCATACCATAAGAAGTTACAAGCCCCATGTTCATCCAAATGAGTGGCAATGTGCCCATGGATAAGACCTATTTACATAAACTATGGAGGGTGAGTTTCCTCTTCACACCCTAAGCTAATGTGAAAATAAAGCAACCAATGGGATTTGGGTTTGCGGTGAGACAAACCCAACAACGAAAGCCAACCAAGGAGCAAAACAAAAGCCTCAAACGAAAGATTTGCAAAGGTCCCAACGCCAACCCACCATCAACAAATATTTTAGTGGTAGTCTAGCATGGAGTAGCTAGACTCCACTCAGTCGTGTTGCTTAAGGAGATCCAAACTCAAAGCCACCAGATCAATGCCAACCCTCTTCTAAAGTCTCTCTTTCTAGAGGAAATTTGGCATAAAAGGGCTAGACTCCAAAAGTAATGTGAGAGGAAAATTTTAGACTCAAAACCATGTAAACCGAATGTACAAAGCCAATCCACACAGGCAAGCAGCCGAGTCAGTTCAGGATTGTTGTTAGCCATCCAACAGGGTGTTTCCAGGAGGACCACGAGGAGGTCAACAACCCCTAGGTGGTTTAGTGTGAGGTGCATCATGCTAGTAATGACTCGTTACTACCTTCCTATAATATTGCAAAAGCCAAAGTCTGATTGGCATCTTCAACAGTAACTGATTACTACATTACACAATCTTATCCAATATTGCAAACTGAAGATTTAATGTTTTCGTTAAGGAATTTGTGCAATGTGATGTATGTGAAGAATTATCACTATTTAGCAAACTCAATACTAATTGCCATCTTGTACAATTCCTCATTACTACAATTACAATATGCTATCTTAATTACAAATAGAAAGACTTATTGCTATTTACTATATTTACAGTTTTCAACACAAACATGATGACCAAAAAAAGAGAAATGACTTGGAGACCCATTTTATAAAAAAAATTAATTTTTTTAAAAAAGTATCCAAATTTAAAATGCTTCAAATAAATATATTGTATTGTTAAAAAAATGTTGTATTTTGCAAGAAAATAATTCAAGCTACAAAAATTTGGTCAATACATTTTCATAAATAACTTAAAATTAGCTTATATTAAATAATAATACTATTCAAAATAAAATCAATAGATACACAACCACTAAAATAACTAAAAATATATTTTTGCTTATTTAAAACAAAAGTTATAGTTTTTTTTTTTGGAATTTAGAAGTTTTTTAAATTACAATTCTTGTATCGAAAAAAAATATTTTTTAAATTATAATAAAAATTTTAATCAATATTTTTTAAAGTTTTAAAATTTTTAAAATTTTTACTTATACCTACGTAAGTTCATTGAATACTTAAACATTAAATAAACGCAAATGAAATTACTTTACAATAATCGAGATTAAATGATTTGTGAAAATATTTATATCACCCTGAAAAAAATCTTTTCATTTCTTAAATTTCTAACAATATTATTTTTACAAAAAATATTATAAAAACACATCCAAACTAAAATATTATAAACTTGACAAATCATTACAATTTAGTTTTTGGTAATGATTATCAATGTTAAAAATTTTAAAATATTTCAAATTCTTAATTTTAAATCATTAAAAAACAAATTAAGAACATTAAATCAATCAAAAAGATTTTAAAACACAATACATCAAAAAATATTAATGCAATTATGTTTTAAAACAAAGAGAATTTTTTATTCCCAAAAATCATCGAGGTCATTTACATCTTTTTCTTTTCTTGAGTAGCCACTGTACTTTCAAGTGACACATCTTCTACTATGTTTGGACAACGGTCCTTAAATAAAAAAAATTTCGAGACCTCCGCCTCATGCCAGACCTCCAGCTTGCGTCGATACCAAGTTGTCGTGACTCACCTCACCTCACGCCGACCTCGAGCCTGAGCCGGGACCGTCCAAACCTAAACCTAACCCTAAACCTTTCTTGGGTCTACTCTAGATCTAAGGATGCTGCCAAACAATATTTAAGACATGGTAGCCACTAGAAATTTTAATTAACCAGTTACTTTCTAGGCTTGTTGCTCATTTGCATTTAGTGTTTTTCTTGTATACGTCTATGAGATTCGCATAGCTTTTTATTTGTTCTATGACCAGCATAGGTTGCAGTTAAGGTCTGTGGAGCACATTTAGTTTTGTGTTAAGTATTTAACGGGTCTATGCTTAAGTACATAGTTAAAAAAAAAATTAAGGTTATGATGTCAATTAGTTCTACCTCTTCTATTCCAATAGTTTTAACTCAATACATTGCAACAAGTGCATCCATCTTCATCTAATATTTCCAATGAAAGCTTTTTTTATAAAGCCACTCCTGAATCTGAACATGTTTTCGTAAATGATGTGGCATCATCATCATTTACCCGTTCATCTTCTGAAATTTCTCAAGCAAGCACTTTTCAAGAAATGACGTCTATAACTCAGCTTGTGTCAAATCTTCGACCTCGTCTTTCTCTTCAGATACAGGCTCTGCACCATTAGAACATTGTTCTTTGAACAAGTTGAATCATTGAGTGATGAGTCAAAAGCTTCATTCACTCAGTTACTAATTCTAGTAAATCAACAGATCCGCATAAGTCTGTTGATCCACGATGTTCAAGCTTTTCTCATGTTCGTAGGAGACCTTCTCAAAGTGATGTTCGTCGTGTTAAAATCTAAAAAGGCTATATTCGTTGAAAATTCAGAGCCTTATGAGGGTCCAGAACATCCTGAGGTTGGAGCCAGAATTCCGAGTCATGAAATTCCAACACCTTCTCAACCAGTTCAAGCACCTACTAGTGTCACAGGTTCAATTTATAGATCAGACTCCAAACAAAAGAAAAAATACAAGAGAGACTTGAGATCCTCACCTGATTTAACAAATCTTCAAAAACAGTTGATTGCAAAAATCTGAGATTCGAAAGGTACGGAATATTATTTGATGCTCATCCTGTTGTTTGCAAAAGCTGAGTATCAGATAAATTGAAGAATTAAGATCAAACTTCTTTTTACGAAATAAGGATAAGAGAAATTACTATTTGTGTGCAACAATGAGACCGGACAAAAACTCATTTTTGTATTTTTTAAATGCTTTGGAGATTTGTCGCAAAGCTTACAAAGCAGTTCACGCAATCGGAAACTCACAGCTTCAATGCACGACTTCAGAAAGACCCAACATTACGGGTATCCTTACAAGGTCGAACTGTTTCTCTAAATGCTTTAAATGCAACTGCTTGGCTAAAGCATTTCATAGATGTGCACGAAGAGAAATTGCCTAATTCATTATATTTTCACTTGCCGGATAATTTTACAGAATTAAAAATATTTTTGATGTACAAAGAGTTTTCCAAAACAAAAAATGTTCCCTAATTGAGTTACTCATATTTTCTTAGAATTTGGAAAAGAGATTTTGAACAGGTAAAGATTCCCAAAAAATCACGAATGACAGTATGCTCCACTTGCGAGTTGTTAAAGTCTGCAAAACAACTTGCAAAGACCAATGACAAGAAAGGTAAATATTAATTAAATTTGTCATTCATTTTAATACTTTCTGTTTTGAAAAATTTTATGTTGCAGTCTTTTTTAATACCATTATGGTATGAGGCTTTATTCTATTAAATAAGTGAATCATTGTATTTTCTGTGGATGCTACAAAAGCTCTTCAACTGCAAAAGAGCTTGGTCTGTAGCCGTGATTAATAAGAAAAGTACTGATCCTTTGAAACCATAACTTTCAGGTTGCACCATGTAAATGTCTTCTTCGATAACTCCATTGGGATATGTTGTATGTACATCCATTTCATGTATTTCCAAATCTGCTATAGCAGCAAATGATAATAAAAGTCGAATAGAAGAATGCTTGGCTACTGGACTGAAGGTCTCAGTGTAATCGACAAGTCGAGCTTTCCTTCTATCGATGCTTCTGTCTGCTTTGTACTTGACTTTGAAAATCTATTTGCAATCAACTATGTTTCTGCTAGCAGGTAATTTGACCATCGTCCATGTCTGGTTCTTTATAAGAGACGAGTACTCTTTATCCATAGCTTCTTTTCAGAGATCGAAATCGGGCTGACTGAGTGCCTCTTCGACAGTAGTCGGCTCCTGAACAAGATAGGCTGCAGACTCGTCAATATAATTGATAGGTGGTCTGCTAGTTCTTGATGATCTTTTGGAAAATAGAGAAAGTTGATCACTTTCATCATGTTGTAGTTGCTGAACTGCAACATCATCATCTTCGGATTCATCATTGATATCTTGTTTGTCGAAAGTAGATGAGCTTGGACCTTTGATAGGAATAGTCTATTGAGGAATTGGAAATTTCAATGTGTCGGATGAAACCGAAGAGTCAGATATATCGGCTTTGTCTTTTTCCTTGAGGTCGATAAACTGATCTTTGATGAAAATCACATCCCGACTAATGAATATCTTTGACTCGATAGAATCGAACAACTTATAGGCTTGATCTGAAGTAGTGTAGCTGATGAAAATACATTTGATGCTCTAGAAGTTGAGCTTCTTCCTGAGATCATGAGGAATCTGCGCATAAGCAGTACATCCAAAAACTTGTAAGTTTGATAAAGAAAGTTTGCTATTGTGGAAAAAGTACAAAATGGACCAAGAGTGGATCCTAATCTGATCCTCAAGAGGAATTGGATGTTAGATTTACTTGATCTATCAATCTACTTGCGATTAAGATCAATCTAGATCAATTCTAGGCATAAAATCCTAACAAGAACAATCATTAATGAAGGTAGATGTACTTTCTAGTTTCACACGTTTGAAACTTTGTCTGAGTACGGACTCCAACCTGAAAATCAAGTACACTATGATAGAACCTCAAAACAATCAAAACAAATGTAGACAAATGGAGAGAATCACCCAAAATTGCTTCCAAAATCAAGATTGATGTCTCACATTGATTATGGCCAAATATGCCTCTATATATACACTTCTTGGAGCTTGAGGTACTGATAATGCATCAGATCTCACACGTGTGAGGATGCCTTGTCATCATCATGTAATTTTGACACTTGGGTCAAACTTTTCATTTTGGGCATTTTTGGTCCAATTTCCTACTATATGGAGATCTTTATAGAAATCTTTTAGAAGTAAAAAGTCACCTAATTCAGCTATTTCCACACGTGTGAGATGTCCTCTACACATGGGATGTGAGACCTATTCAAAGTATTTGGCTCATGCAATCAATAGATTGATGCCATGTGTCATATCTCTAGAAAACTAGTTTCTGGCCAATTTAGCCACTAGAACTTGAATTAAATCATATGTACAACATGTATGATTATGGTACATGACAAGTACACTAGTTTCACACGTGGAAATAGGCTCCACACATGTGTGTTTGTCCTATATACAAGATTTTTGGCCTGTACCAAGCTTATTTGCATTTTTCACACTCCTCAAAAATCTAGCTTGGTAAATCTAGCATAGATCTATCTATCACTTTAAGAGCCAATCTTAATTTTACAAATGGATCTTTAGGCAATGCCTTGGTGAGTATATCAACAATGCAATCTGATGATGAAATATGAATAATCTTGATCTCCTTTGCTTGCACTTTCTCCCTCACGAAATGATGTGAAATCTCAATGTGCTTTGTTTGAGCATGGAAGACTGGATTGTTTGCAAGTTGTTGAGCTGCTTGATTGTCACAATATATGCATGGAATGTCTTCATCCTTGATCACATGTAGCTCCTCCAAAAGCCTTTTAAGCCAAAGAACCTCCTTTGTTGTTGTTGTCATAGCTTTACACTCAGATTTCGTTGATGAAAGAGAGATGGTATCTTGCTTTTTGGAAAGCCAAGATATAGCTCCCTCACATAAGAATGTAGCAAATGCACTTATGGATCTTCTATCCATCTTGTCACCCGCATGCAAGGTATTGCTGGATTGAACCAGCATTTGTTGGTCGTATGGCCTGGTTTGTGTAAGTGATCGCAGGAAGAAGATTGTTGATTCAAGGATTTTGTCTTCTCAAATCTTGGCTTGTTTTTGTTCTTCTTCTTTCCTTTCGTGAAGAGATCTTTCTCTTGATCATTGCTTCCCTCTCCTTCGTCTCTATCTAGTAGACTCAGTGTGAGCATTCTCAGCAGCTGATAGGACATTAGTAGAAATTTCATGAAGTACATCAGCTATTGTGGTGCTAGGACCTGGTGCTCCCGTCTTGATGCAACGAGTTGAGCGAAGATCGTTTTGATCTTCTCAACGTGCTGATCCAACTGGTTGCCATCCCACCGTACTGATTGCAACTGATTGTGAAGGTGCATGACTAAAGTTGCAGTCCTCACTTCATACTTCTGCTTCAATCTTTCCCATGCTGCATGGCTGCTTTCACAGTCTTCAGTCTGCATGAGTAGATCTTCATTTATGGACGAAACGATAATCACCATTGCACGCTCATCCTTTCTGATCCATTCAGCTCTCCTCATTTCTCCCTCTCGAGGCTGCACCTCTGAGAGCTCAGTCACCGACCAAATGCCTTCACCCTTCAGGAGTGTTTTGATTTTGAATTTCTAGATTCTGTAATTTGTACCATCAAGACTGATTGCTACTCTGGTCTGGATTGTCGTAGCCATATTGTGTTGTCTGGAAGAATCACTATTGGGATATCAGTAGTGATAACAGATCCGCTCTGATACCATGTAGCGAATGCGAGAGACTGTTTCGTGTTCGTCTTCTCTCTCTTCTGATTTGCGAATAATTTTCTGTCTTTGAATTTTCTTTTGTGCGGAAGCTCTTACAGGATCCCAAACATGCAATATGCACAAAAGAATTCTAAGAGAACACCCACTTGGAAGCTTGTTCACCACCAAGAAGACTTATTCTTGATTGATTTCTCTTGGATAATAACAATAAGTTTGAACTTGTCCAAAGTTCCAAGCAAACTACTCTCCAAGGACATGAGATAAATCCAAGTGAGTTTCATGAAAGTGACATCTATCTTTGCATCTTGAAGCAAACAATGCACTTCCAAATGAAAAATCTCAAAAGATTTGACATGTGTTGTGATGGACTCTTGAAGACAAATATTGCAAGTCCTTGTGAGACTCCAAGCCTCATTCACCTTTCCACAAAGGAAACACCTTTCCTTGGACTTGTCCTTCTTGTATTTGCATTTCAAACTTGAAGCTCCATCCTTCACCTCGGCCCCCTTGCTTTGGTTCTCCTTGGATGGATTGGTCTTCTTTTTGTAGCATCTTGAGAAAATATATCCTCCCTTGCCACAAAGGTTGCACTTAGGATCCTTTCTTTCCTTCAATAGGATGCCACCTATTGATGCCATGTGAATAAAAACTTGTGATATGATTCTACAAATGTAATTTGTGACTTTCAAGAGACTATATTTGAACATCTTCAATAATCTAGAATGATCTACAAAAGATCTAGTCACAAACCTAAGAATCAATCTTCACACTAATGACTAGTCACTTCACTAAGACAAAAGCACACAATCTTTGAATCAAATCACAAAAGAAATCAGATTCAATCTCCTATTGGACTCATCAAATACCAATGACTCTTTCTTTTGAAAGGTGAAATGGATATGAAAAGATTTGACACCTAGATTTTCCTTTTCACTTGACTAGTTCTCTCAACACTTGAGATTCTTGAACAAAAGATGGGTTTTGTTTTAAACACATGAAAATCAAGCTTAATAACTTCTTTGGACTCACTCTTGACCCAAATAATCTCACTCTTGAGATTTAGAATGAATTTGATTTCATTTGAAAACAAACTATACCACCAATTTTTCACAAAGCTTAAAAATTAGACCACTAGAGATTCACAAAGATCTCAACCATGCATGAATACTTAAATATGGACTCCTCCTCATTCTAGAAATCCAATGGGATCACAAATTGACCCTCACACTCTCACAAAAAAAGTTGAATAGAACTAATTTGAGTTTCATACATACTATGTCAATTTTTGCTCAACAAATTGAATTCAATCACTCCTATTGGATTCCACCAATTACTCTGCCTCTTAAGACTTGGAATGAAATTCAAAATCAAAAGTTGTGATTTTTCTCACTAAGATATTGTGCTTCAAAGAGCTAATTCCACTTAGAAAGATTTGATCACTTAGGAGAAGACAAATTCTTCACCAATAACAACACATAATGAGCTTCTAGATCTTGCCCTCTACAAAGGAAGGAACTCTTAGAAAATTGGATCTCTCTCTACACATTTGCCATAGACACCTTAATGACTCTTTTCAAACCTTACAATCACTCAAACAAATTGAGTAGGGTTGAACTATGTGACTTGGATCTCAATCTCTTTTCTAGAACTCTCAATTGAAGCCAATCTATGTCAAATTCTACAGAAGATTTGTATAGATGCTCTATATGCACTAGAAATTCTCAAAGGTTTCACTTGGAGGACAGATCCAAGGATGTTTTCTAGAAAATTGATGCTTCTAAACTTGACCCTATCACTCTTGAACAAATCTAGAGTGATGGTACAATGGATTTCAACCTCTCACCTTGCATATCACTCCTTAATCTATGATTTTTGGCAAAATCTCTCTCAACTTCAACATGCACTCAAAAAATCAAAGAAAAGCATTTAATGCTCCTAATTCAAGCTTATATTTTAATTTTTTGGCTGATCTAGTCTAAAAACGAATCAAGGGATTAGATTCTCTATAGAAAATGCTTGATTTTGCACTAAAAACCTCTCAAATTGGGTGTGTGAGTCAAATTGTACAAATTTTTGAATTTTCTCAGCCAAAACTGGATATGTATGGCCTCACACGTGTGAAAAGAGTTCCTACAGCCCACAACAAATTCTGGTCCAAAAATTTTGAGAATACCTATCAAATCCAACTCGCTACCCAAAATTTGACTAGTTTTTCCTAAACCTGCTAATTTGGATTTGATTTGGATCAACCTTATCAATTTCAATAAAACCTCTTGTACTTGGCTCTGATACCATGTGGAAAAAGTACAATATGGACCAAGAGTGGATCCTAATCTGATCCTCAAGAGGGATTGGATGTTAGATTTACTTGATCTATCAATCTACATAAGATTAAGATCAATCTAGATCAATTCTAGACATAAAATCCTAACAAGAACAATCATTAATGAAGGAAAATGTACTTGATGGTTTCACACGTGTGAAAACCTATCAGATTACGGACTCCAACCTGAAAACAAAGTACACTATGATAGAAACTCAAAACATTCAAAAAAAATCAAGACAAATGGAGAGATCGACACAAAATTGCCTCCAAAACCAAGATTGGTGTTTCATGATGATTATGGCCAAATGTGTCTCTATATATACAATAAGTGAGATCTCGTGGTACTGATCATCCCTCTGATCCCACATGTGTGAGGGTGCTTTGTCATATGATGATTCATCATGCAAAACTGACACTTGGACAAACCCTTTTATTTTGAGCACTTTTGGTCCAATTTCCTACTATATGGAGATCAACTTGGAAATCTTCTAGAAGTCGAAACTTGCCTACTTCAGGTTATTCCACACGTGTGAGATGTCCTCTACACATGGGATGTGACACCTAACCAAAGTATTTGGCTCATGCAATCAATAGATTGATGCCATGTGTCATATATCTAGAAAACTAGTTTTTGGCCATTTTAGCCACTAGAACTTGAATTAAATCATATGTACAACATATATGATTATGGTACATGACAAGTAAACTAGTTTCACACGTGGGAACAGGATCCACACATGTGTGTTTATCTATATACAGATTTTTACATCTACCAAGCTTATTTTTGCATTTTTCACAAGCAGGACCTGCAATTAAGAGACGTAGAGTTGCTGACAGTTATGGAAAAGTTGCAGAGTGAAAGGGCCAAGAGATTGGAAGAGTAGAACCAATTTTCAAATCAGCTCCAGTTTCTCCAAGAGGTGCAAAACCAGTTCGGGCGTTGGTTTCTCTACCCGAGTTTTCTATCATTGATTTTCTCTCTCTAACCAAGAGCAACCTTTTTTCTCCCATGCTAAGCACTTAGAATTATTTTTGACATTTATTCCTCATAGTGAGAAGTTAGATTTTCTCATCAGATGTATGTCATTGTGCTCTTGCCATAGATTTTTCAAGTAGACTGTTCTCTGAATCTTGTGCAATCACAACACCTCAGTAAGATCTTGTAGGGTGTGTGGTGAAGTTCACACATGCTAAAAACTTCACATGGTATCAGAGCTTCATGATTTGAAGAGGTGAGGGTGTATACATCAGATCATCAATGCTTTTGCTTGCAGGAACTCAAATTTGCGAGAGGGATTCAAACTTGCTGAGAGACAAGCTATATGTGGATCATAAGTGGATCAAAACGAGCCTGATATGCTCCAACAGAGCCCTGTACGGATAGAGAGCTCAAACGTGTGAAATCAGCCCTCATTAATTGAGTACTACTTCTCTAGATTTGATCCAATTTGATGTTCTATAGCTTGTTGGATAGGTATTGAATAGTAGAATGTGTTGTTCAAGTCTCTAAACCAATTTGATTGGTTTTTAGAAGAGTTTTAGGCAATCAGAGAGTTTGAGAGAGTACTCAACTCGTTGTATATGCCAAAGTGAGCACACATTTGTCTTTTTCACCAACTTCATCATTTTTCACTATCAATCAAGTAGAATTGGATAGAAGTGAGTGTTTTGAGGTCTTAGACTTTTCATTTCACACAAATTACTATGTTTGAGTTGAAAGTAAGTTCCTAGAGAGTTTTTCAGTACTTTAAAACTCGTGGGAGAGATAGACTTCTCACTTGCATGTGCTTCTTTTTTGTGACTGAAGCAGAATCCAAATTCAAGATAGATTGATTTTCTGTGTTGAGAATTTGTTCTCAAATCTGTTGCTAGATTTTATAGGTTGGATCAACATCTATGTTAGATCCTAGATTGAGATAGTAAGTGACATCCTTTCAGCTCCTTTTTTAGTCATTACTAGAATTTTTCATAGAGAAGATGTCTTCATCTGGTTCACATTTCTTGGAGCACAGTGAGAGATTAATTGTTGACAGATCCCCTGCTCCAGAGGACCTGTTGTTTACTCTCTTCTCTGATTCTTTCTACTTCTTCAAAACCGTTTCTACCTGTTACCAAGCTTAAAGGCATTCGTTAGATGTCTTCTTGATTTAACAATGCCAACCCAGGCAGAAGGGACAGAGTGTCGTTTTAGTATTTTCTTTATGTCATGTCTGTCAGAGGACTACTCAAGGACGTCGCTCTTGAACGCACTTACATTCTACATGGATGCAAGCCAAGAATGCTCATTCACAGATCAGCATACAAACCAATGAATGTTCTACAGATTCTATAGCTACCTACACTTAAAACGGACTGAAATCAGAGCCTACACTACATTAACACTGAGCTACCTTGCATAAATTGACAAAACAAGAAACAACAAACTAATCTACAGCATGTTAGAAGTCCAAGAGTCAAGAAACCAACCAACCTTTTGATTCTTGGACATCCGAAGAACATCAAGAACTGGATTGTACAGAGATATGCAAGAATCACACTACAGATCCAGCCTATTTAGTTTACTTGAGTGCTGGCTTCTACATTAATCCACAAGAAAACAAAAAAGCTAATCCACAACTAGAAAAGCAAAAAAACTAAGCCACTTTAAATCCACAACCACACACAATATGAATGGAAGGGCATGATCATAGGAGCATCACTCAAGAAAACCATCATGATCAAGGAGCTTAGTGTAGCATCAAACTCATGGAAAATCTTCTTCAGGACATAGTATAGAGCAACTCAAGAGCACCTCTCACCTTAGACCGAGGAGGTCTCTGAGAAGACGAGACTAATGAAGACTGAGAGCCGAGTATGAGAGCCGAGAAATACTAGCTAGGAAAAACAAGTAAGAACTGTGTAAGCCTCATGGTGAATCCCGAAAGATGGAATGACCATGTAGAAAATAGTATTTCTAGGCAAATGCAATAAATGCAAGTAGACCCTCTTAAAGAAAGTAGAGTGAGCCACCTTTTGATGGTGACCTCTAGTGGAGAGCAATATTCCACTTGTAATTTGTGAAATGTGGAAATTCCACTAGGATGCCACCTAAGGAGCTCTCTTGCTTATTTAAGAGACTCCCTCTTTGTGAAGAGGAGCTTTTTGCATTGTATCTACTCCATGAACAAGAGATTCAGAACTGAATCTCTAAATGGATTCCAAATCCTAGATGTATTGTGTATTGGCACATTGGAAATCTTATTTGCATGTGGAAAGACAAATAGATTTGAGTTTGTAGAAGGGGAGAAAAACTGTCAATTCCTTGTGGAGGCTGCTCTTGGTTGGACATTGTAGCAAATGACGGAATATCGGTTTTACTTTCTTTCGACAAGGACTCATTTCATATTGTCTTTTTGCATTATGGCACTGGCGTATTGGACAGTGATGTAGAAGTTTACAAAAAACTTCTCGATCGAGCAGCAGGTTTAACTGTTGGCTGCTATGGTGCTCATGGTGTTGTCTTGAAGATCCTATTGTGAGTCATAACTGACATGACGGGCAAGTAGGATCTTAGCGTGTTGCTTTGGACAGACTTTGAAACTGTGTTTTCTTATACAGTCGGGACACTCAGGATGGTACTTGGTCTTGACTAGACAATCAACCATGAAGTGGCCAGTTTCACCACAGATGAAGCATCTGGTGTGCAGTGGCCCTTATATAACTGCATAGCCATCTTGTATGGCTAGTGGGTATGGACTTTCTGATGGATAGTCAGGATGAGGCAAGGCATTTCTAGGTTGGGATGGGTGTTCTTCATATTGTTGAACTATATGTGCTTGGATAGGTCGATATGAAGGACAAGCATCAACAGGATGCGTAGCCCGGTAGTGTGGACACCATATTGTTTTTCGTCTATAAGGTACATGTGTAGGGTTTGACTGACCAGGCATACTGCCTTGGATAGACTTCAGGATAGCTTGAAACTCATTGGTGAGTTTCTCCATTTGAAGTTGATGTTGCTTATTAAAAAACTCCAACTGGGATTTCCAAAGCTGATCTCGGGTGTCCTCGATCGACTTTGACTCATGGACAGGAGCACATGGTGCTCGCCTTTCCCTGGATTTGTCAACATCTGATCCTTTGTCTTCTTCCTTCATGGCATCAGACATAGCTAACTTTAGGCTCGTATATTCATCATTGGATTTAAGCTCGCGTCTAATCCATCTTGGAAGGCCAACTAAGAACCAGATGATGAGCATCTGTTCAGAGGGTTGTTCTTGTACTTGACTTTTGAGACGTTTGAAACGCTCAATATAGTCTCGTACTCGTTCGTCTTTTGTCATTTTGATATCACTTAGCTTGACAAAAGGGCTTTCTATCAAGCGAAATGGCTTGAAGCGTTTGATGAAGGAGTGACCAGTCACGTTTATCTTCAGGATCAAGGTTAAAAAACCATTCTCGTGCTCGATCGATCATGGTCATCGAGAAGAGTTGAATCATGGCATCGGGTGATGTCTCGCCATATACATCACATGCATTCTCAAAGATTTGCAAAAATCTTTGAGGGTCCGAACTACCGTCAAACTTTGGTAGATCTAGCTTGGGTGTACATCTTTCAAGATGAGCTCTGTGGGTAGCAGGAACTCCATTAAGGTTGATTCTAGCCTGTGAGAGGTCAGCACCATAAAAACAAGGTCGTGCGCATGAAGACTCGGCTCTATTAGGTCCTTGTCCATTGAACGGGTTTGTGGATGGCTCTTGGAGTTCGGCTCTCATTCGGTAGAACCTATGACGTCTGATCTGTTCAGCTTCAGGGGACCTGATCTCGTATGGATAATCGTCTGGCAATATGAGGATCATTTTGTTGGTCCATTGGGTACTGGGGTATGAGTTGCTGGTGTTTTTTGATTTTAGAGGGTTTTTGGTGTTTTCAATTTTTTAGGTTTTTTGGTGTTTTTTGGATTTTTTAGGGTGTTGAAGGAAATGAAGGTGGAGACTCAGTATAAAAAGGGCTTTCTATTGGTATGAGTGTTGTTTTTGAAAAAAAATTGGTATTCATGCCTTTTTTTTTTTTTTTTCAATCTCGAAGGTGTTGGAAAGACGGTGGTTTGGTTGAAATGGCAATTAGAGGTGTTGATCAAAAGTTATGGTCCGGTCGAGATTTGATCTGCTTGCTCCGATCGAGATTTGATCTGATTGATTTGGTTGAGATCTGATCAAACACTTTGGTCGAGACTTCAGCAGTACTTCGGTCAAGATCGCAGGGAGCACTTCGGTCGAGACCTCAGGGATCACTTCAGTCGAGACTCCAGCGATACTTCGGTCGAGATCTCAGGGAGCACTTTCGTCGAGATTGCTCCGGTCAAGATCAGATCGAACACTTCGGTCTAGACTTCAGCGAGCGCTTCGGTCGAGACTTCAACGAGCGCTTCAGTCAAGATTTCAGTGAGCACTTCTACTGAGATTCCAGCGAGCGCTTCAGTTAAGATCTCAGCGAACACTTCGGTTGAGATTCCAGCGAGCACTTCGGTCGAGATTTAAGATGGGCCTCTGGTTGAGAGTTTATTGAGATCTCCGGTTGAGATCTCAAGTTGGTGCTTCGGGTGAGATTTCATAGAGAGCTCCGGTTGAGAATTGACAAAGGCCTCTAATTGAGATTTTACAGAGAGCTCCAGTTGAGATTTGAAGCATGAGCTCTGGTTGAGCTGTGAGCTGGAGCTTTGGTTGACATTCGAAGCTTGGGCTCCGGGTGAGATTTCAGCGTGCGAAACGGGAGGAGCGTGAGCTTGAATAGAATCGAATCTATGTCTATGAGTGTGTTTGTTGACAAGTGATTGGCGGGGCTAACAGCTCATGGATTTGGGAATGATGTAGCCAACGATGTGGCTCTGGTCAGTGTGTAGAAACTCAAATTTGTTTAAAGAATTGGAATGTTGTTGTAGGGATCTGAACGTAGACAAGGTTGTGGGATTTTGATGTAGAATGTGTTGGAGTTCAATGGGCAATGGTGTCAAATGTTGATAGATCCCCTGCTCCAGAGGACCTATTGTTTACTCTCTTCTCAGATTCTTTCTACTTCTTCAAAACCGTTTCTGCCTATTACCAAGCTTAAAGGCATTCGTTAGATGTCTTCTTGATCTAACAATGCCAACCCAGGCAGAAGGGATAGAGTGTCGTTTTAGTATCTTCTTTATGTCCTGCCTGTTAGAGGACTACTCAGGGATGTCGCTCTTGAACGCACTTATATTCTACATGAATGCAAACCAAGAACACTCATTCACAGATCAGCATACAAACCAATGAACGTTCTACAGATTCTACAGCTACCTATACTTAAAATGGACTGAAATCAGAGCCTACACTACATTAACACCGAGCTACCTTGCATAAATTGACAAAACAAAAAACTAATCTACAGCATGTTAGAAGTCCAAGAATCAAGAAACCAACCAGCCTTTTGATTCTTGGACATCCCAAGAACATCAAGAACTGGATTATACAGAGACATGCAAGAATCACACCACAAATCCAGCCTCTTTAATTTACTTGAATATTGGCTTCTACATTAATCCACAAGAAAACAAGAAAGCTAATCCACAACTAGCAAAGCAAGAAAACTAATCCACTCTAAATCCACAACCACACACAATGAAGGGCATGATCATAGGGGCATCACTCAAGAAAACCATCATGATCAAGGAGATTAGTGTAGTATCAAACTCATGGAAAATCTTTTTATTAAGCATGGAGTAGATACAATGCAAAAAGCTCCTCTTCACAAAGAGGGAGTCTCTTAAATAAGCAAGAGAGCTCCTTAGGTGGCATCCTACTGGAATTTCCACATTTCACAAATTACAAGTGGAATATTGCTCTCCACTACAGGTCACCATCAAAAGGTGGCTCACTCTACTTTCTTTAAGAGAGGTCTACTTGCATTTATTGCATTTGCTTAGAAATACTAGTTTCTACATGGTCATTCCATCTTCCAAGATTCACCATGAGGCTTACATAGTTCTTACTTGTTTTTCCTAGCTAGTATTTCTCGGCTCTCATACTCGGCTCTCAGTCTTCATTAGTCTCGTCTTCTCATAAACCTCCTCGGTCTAAGGTGAGAGGTGCTCTTGAGTTGCTCTGTCCGTCTCATCTTGGGAATTCGTCAGAATCAGCCAACATTAACGTCTTTCAATTATGCAATGTGGAAGATCAGAATGGAATCATTATTGATTCTACAAGATGTAATGGATATTGTGAGTGGAGCTGAAGAAGAACTTGCTACACCTAATGAAGCTGTAGCATTTCACAAAAGAACCAGAATTGCCCTTCATTTCATAAAAATGAAAGTAACCAATAAAGTGTTAAGAGAGATCAGTATATGCACCACTACCAAGGAAGCTTGGGATACTCTATCTATGAAATCAAAAACACTTCTCTAGATTGCTTACACTTAGAAACCAAATATTTCTAAGTTATCATAGAGTAGATGAGAGTGCTTCATAATATGTCATGAGAGTTAAGGATCTTCATCAAGAGTTAGCTGGTATTGGTGATGCTCTTAAGAACATTGAACTTGTTCAAGTAGTCCTTAATGGACTTAGAGATGAGTATGACAATATTGTGCAGACTTATGTTGTCAGAGAGGATCTTCCATCCTTGGAGACACTACAAGGTGTTCTCATTGCTGAAGAAAGCAGGAAAGAGAACAAGATGCTGAGGATCAACAGACTTTCATTGAAAGATGGTGGAGATGATAAAGCACTCTTCATCATAGACAAGTCAAGAGGCAAGGGCAAAGGACAACAACACTTCAAGAAGGACAAAACCAAGGAAGGTAGTGAGGATCAGTCCTCACAAGCTGCAACATCCAGTGGCAAGAAGAAGCTGTCAAAGATCAAGTGTTTTTTCTGTGGCAAGAAAGGACACTATGCATCAAACTGTTTCAAGAAGAAGAACTAATCTAAGCAAGCTAACTTACTAATGAGGATGAGTGTGATGGTGTTGAGAGTGAATTCATTAATGATGTCTACTTTTTCATCTTTTCCTTTTAAGAATGAAGAAGTTTGGTGGATAGATAGTGGGGCTAGTTCCCATATGTCTAGTTCTAGAAACTCTTTCACTAGTCTCATGCCATATCTAGGTGCAAAAAGATCAATCTATACTGCTAATGATGTAGAGTGTAAGATTGAAGGAATAGGTAGAATTCCATTGCATGCATCATCATCAAAATCTTTTTGCTTACATGATGTACTTTATGTACCTAGATTGACCAAGAATCTCATTAGTGTAGGACAATTGTTTGATAGTGGATTGGATGTCAAGTTTCAAGTTGAAAAGTGTATAATCTCAAGAGAAAATGAAGTTATTGCTAGAGGATCTAGAATTGGTAAGTTGTATAAACTAGATTCTAGGGAGATGCTAACATTTCGAATATTGGTTACGAAACCAAGGTTCTACAGGAGGATCTGTGGCATAAGAGATTGGGACATCCAATTTCAAAGCCATGCAATCTATGGTCAAGGAAGGAAAAGTTGTTGGACTACCAAAGACACTGTCAAAGGAGCTTCTACCTTGTGAAGCATGTGTGCTGGCAAAATCACACAGAAGGCCTTTCCTAGATCAAGCATCAAAACAAGGCAACCATTTGAACTAGTGCACTCTGATGTTCATTTCTCATCAACTAAGAGCAAAGGAGGAGAAAATTGCTTTGTTTCCTTTGTGGATGATTATACAAGATATTCTTGGATCTATATGTTGTCTTCTAAAGCCATGGTCTATGATGTTTTTTTTACTTTCAAAGCTTATGTAGAAAAGCAGTTTTCTTTCAAGTTGAAAGCTTTGAGAAGTGATAGTGGAGGAGAATACACCTCCAATAAGTTTAAAGACTTTTGTGAGAGAGAGGGCATTCAAAGAGAGTTTTCTTGTTCATATACTCCTCAGCAAAATGGAGTTGTTGAGAGAAAAAATAGAACTTTGTGTGAATGTGCAAAAGCCATTAAGCTAGAAGCTTCTCTGCCTAAAGAGTTTTGGGGAGAGGCAGTTGCATGTGCAAAATATCTTTGTAATAGGCTTCCCAAGCTCGCAATAGAAGGAAAAACACCATTTGAGATGTTGTATAAGAAAAAGCCTAAGGTAGATTATCTTAGGATTTTTGGCTATGTATGCTTTGTGCATGTACCTCTAGAAACTAGGGAAAAGGAAGATCCTAGTGCTGTTAAAGGAATTTTTGTAAGATATGCATCCACTAAAAAAACATACAAAGTATATCTTCCCTCTACTGACAAGAATGTTGTTAGTAGAGATGTGATCTTCTATGAAGATCAGAAATTTAACTTGGATGATGCACAGGTCAAGGAGTCTCATGCAAGATCAATCATCAATCTTGATGTTGTTCAAGAAGTGGTGAGGCTGAGGTGAGGAGGAGCAAATTCAAGCTACCACACCAAGAAGATCTACACGAGAAAGATCTGAGCCAAGCAAGCTCACATATGATGCTGAAGGAAGGCAAGTGGAAGGTGAAACTTCCTATCATGCACTTTTCATATCAGATGAAGAGCCTAAGGATGTCCAAGAAGCACTTGAATCCGAGAAGTGGGTTGAATCAATGACCCAAGAGTTTGAAGCCTTGATGTCAAATAACACATGCGAGCTTGTGGAGCCACCAAACAACATGCACGTGATTGGATGTAAGTGGGTATTCAGAATCAAGTGTAATCATGATGGATTTATCAATAAGTGTGAACCAAGACTTTGTGCCAAAGGCTACTCACAAATCAAAGGTCTTGATTGTGAAGACACCTTTGCACCAGTTGCAAAGATGGTAACAATTCAAATACTCATATCTCTTGTATATTTTCACAATTGGAGTATGTTCCAGCTTGATGTTTCTAATGCATTTCTCAATGGTTACCTTGAGGAGGAGATTTACATGGAGCAGCCTCCAGGTTTTGTGAAGGAAGGTGATGAATCAAAAGTTTGTCTTTTGTTCAAAAGTTTGTATGGACTGAAACAGGCACCAAGGTCTTGGTATTCAAGGCTCAACTCCTATCTCATATCACTCAAATTTTTTCTAAGTGAATATGACTCTTCTCTATATTATACGTTTGTAGATAACTTTGTAATTATACTTCTCATCTATGTACATGATATAATTCTTTGTGGAAATAATGAGAAGCTAGTTGAAGAAATAAGCATGCACTTGGTAGTGAGTTTAAGATGCAAGACTTAGGAGTTCTTCACTATATTCTAGGCCTTGAAATAGATTTTTCAAAAGGTCATGCATTTATAAGCCAAAGTAGATATGCACTTTTCATGCTCAAGAAATTCCAAATGGAAAACTGTAATGGCATAGATACACCTATGGAGCACATTGTAAAAGTTCCTATGAAAGATGCTGAAAAATCCTTCGTGGACATCACTCTTTATAGGAGTCTTATTGGCTTACTTATATGGTTAACAGTGACTAGGCCTGATCTAAGCTTTTGTGTTCATAAGCTAAGTCAACACATGCGAGATCCAAAGTTTTATCATTGAAAGTTGGCTAAAAGAGTCTTGAGGTCTATATCTTCTACCTTGAATTATGGATTATTCTACAAAGGAGAAGATTTGACTTTGATTGCTTTTTCATATTCAGATTTTGCAGGAGACATGTTGGATAGAAAATCCACAATTGCTTACACTATTTTTCTTGGAGGGAACTTGGTTTCTTGGCTATCAAAGAAGCAAGCAACTATTTATATATCATCCTGTGAAGCTGAATACAAATCTCTTACAACCACAACAAAGGAGGTTTTATGGATCAAAAGACTACTTTTGGAGCTAAAGTGTTATGCAAATGAAGATCTTCCAATTATCAAGAATGATAACATTTCTGCTCAGGCTCTATAATCCAGTTTTCCATGCAAGGAGCAAACATATCGAATTAGCTCATCATTTTGTAAGAGAAAAAGTCATTGGGAGAGAGATATCGCTAGAGCATGTCGAGTCTTCAAATTGTGTTGCAGATCTTCTCACCAAGCCTCTACTCAAGAATGTCTTTATCAAGATGAGGTCTAATCTTGGCCTAATTTTGAAGTCTATGTTGGTAGGAACATAATTTTTAAGGAGTGTGAAGATTATTAAAATATTATCTTCCTATCTCGAGTTTGGGGCCATGTCCATGGTTATTTCCAGTGTATTTCATGTTGTACATAAAAGGAATGTGAATTGAGCACATAACCTTCTAGTATAGGTCAGATTTGAAGTTAGATAGATTCAATTTTGATGACACGCAGAAGTTTAGATAGCATGCAATGTCATACTGTATGCATGCAAGCCTCATGCAATCAGTGCATGCAACATGCAAAGTGGTTTCTGTGATCTACACATGTCTAGGCAGTTTTATGAGATGACATGCAGTACATGCAATATCCGTGCATGCAGTTACACATGTGGATCTCTGGTAGGTGAATTAGTTCAGTTAAGTGGACTTTCCATGCAAATCCACTGTAGGAATTCGAGTCTCTCTCATGTAGGGGAATATTGGCATGTTTTGCCATATTGTGAATAATGAGATTTTGGTGTTTTGGACTCATTCTCTCTCTACCCGAGTTTTCTATCATTGATTTTCTCTCTCTACCTGAGAGCAGCCTTTTTTTCCCATACTGAGCACTTAGAATTATTTTTGACATTCATTCCTCATAGTGAGAAGTTAGATTTTTTCATCAGATGTATGCCATTGTGCTCTTGCCATAGATTTTTTAAGTATACTATTCTTTGATCAATCTTGTGCAATCACAACACCTCAGTAAGATCCTGTAGGGTGTGTGGTGAAGCTCACATGTGGTAAAAGCTTCACAAATTTCAGAAGACAAAAACAACAAGAAGCTGTCAGCACTCAAAGAAAGCCTTGACAAGATCCAAGAGGAACTTCTCCTGTCAAAGCGACAAATGGACCTCATATGGGATACATCCTGTAGACTCGATGCAGGCATATCAGTGCAGAAAAAAGATGACCAACGATGATGTTGGAATCCCCTCCAAAAGGAAAGAGCGACATCTTCACTGGATCAAAATTTGAGGGTTCAACACCAAGAATTTCTTATACAAAGAGTATTGTCTTCTCTCTTCCCTCACATTTAGATGTGGCACTGAAGTTGAGGGTTGGTCATCAGTGACCGATGGTGGTGGTGAGGGAGTCACTTCCTTCCTCTTATGTGCTCGTGTAACAGCTAACACAGGAGCAGGGAATTGTCGACCTTCTGATGGCATCCCTGCTGGAACTGCTGGTTGCTGTATGGCAACGAGGTTAAGAGGTGCACTGGTTCCAGGTTTAAATGGACAATTCTTGTAACAGTGTCCATAACCGCATTCTCAGCAGAAGGTTGTATATTGTCCCTTGTAGAAACATTCTTCTATTCTGTGTCCTTCATCGCTCTGTTGGTCTTCATATGTGAGTCCTTGCGGACTTGTTGCGGTCGACTTTGTAAGTAACCGTAGAGAAGACTTTGTGGTGCCGGTTGCGGTTATGTCTATTTGGACGTCACGTGTATTTCTGCAGACTATCAAAAAGATAGTGTATTTCTACATAATGCTTGAGAGAGTGATTTACTTAAGAGATAAAGGGGTTGTAAAGGATGAGTAGGAGTAAGATCAAACTCCAACACTCCCCCTTAACAATGGCAACCTCGTAGATGGGGGTGATTTTGCAGCTACATGTCAAAACATCCATTGGTACCAGCTAGGAACTAACAATTAGGGTATGGCAGCTGAGTGCGTCAAGGATGATGGAAGCTTGGGATCCACACCTTGTACGTGGAGAGAAGGGTGGCAAACTACGGAGGTAATCTAGCATGGAACGACTATAGAAGACGACGATCTCTCTTGGAAGGCCATGTTGGCATTAGTCCGCGCAAAGTGTTGATGGCATAGTTAGAAAATCAGATGATTCAGAAATCACATTGAGACTTAGCAATTCTACCATAGTAGAATGCTTTTCTCTTAAGAATGGTTTTGTCAAACTATCAGCCAGCATAATGTCTGTATGACAGTAGTTTAGTACAACGTCTTTGTTCTGAACCTTCTCTCTAAGAAAATGAAATTGAACCTCTATGTGTTTGGTTCTAGCATGAGTTCGTGGGTTCAAAGATAGAGCTATATAGCTCTGATTGTCGCACTAAAGTATAGAAGGGCTGATTTGCAAAAATTACATATTCTAAAGCAATCTTCTAAGCCATATGATCTCCTTTACTCCTGATGTAACTGCAACATATTCAGACTCCGTAGAGGACAACGAAATGCATTTCTACTTTTTGATGATCCATAAAATGGGTCCTCTTGTAAGGAAACAAATGTACCCGGATGTGGATTTTATGGTATCAACGTCTCCTACCCAATCAAAATCTGTATAGATAACAAGTGTAAGTGCAGCATCTATATTTCTGTTATAGCGCAAGACATAGTGCCTCGTCGCTTGAATGTATCTCATTAATCGTTGCAGAGCCTTCCGATGTTGTAGGCCTGGATTGGACATGTATTGCGACACTGTGCTTACTGTATAAGCTAGATCATGATGTGTGTAGATCATAGAATACATTATTGATCCAATGATGGATTGATAAGGATATTTGCTCATCTCCCTATGTTTGCATTAGTTTTAGGGCACATGTCTTTGGATAGCTTGGATCTTGGATCCATTGGTGTGTCCTTACAGTCCTCCATGCCATATCTGCAAATTACATTGTTCAGATATGCTTCCTGGCTTATAGTAATGCCTCTGCTTGTGCGATCTCTAGTGATCTCCATACCAAGTAGGTAATGAACTGGCCCTAAATTAGTCATTTCAAATTCTTGTGACAATAGAGACTTTGTCTCGTGCAATAACTGAGTTGAGTTGTTGATGATTAAAGAATCATCAACATATAAATCTATTATCACATAGCTTGAGCCTTTGTTCTTGAGGTACACATTTGAGTCTGTAGAGCATGAAATCGTGCTACAACAAGAAGTGATTAATTCGATCATACCAGGCCCTAGGAGCTTGCTTGAGGCCATAAAGTGCCTTCTACAATTTGCACGTGAAATGTTCTTGGCCTTGAAGGACGTAACCTTCTGGTTGATAAATGTAAATATCTTCTTGTATGAATCCGTGAAGGAATGTCGTCTGGATGTCCATCTGATGAATGTCCATATCCTCTACAGCAGCTATGGAAAGCAAGGTGCGAATAGATTGATGTTTTACCACTGGACTGAAAGTGTCAGTGTAATCTATTCCATAAGCTTGTTCATAACCTTTAACCACTAAATGAGCTTTCCATTTGGATATTGATCCATCTAGTTTAAGCTTTAGTTTGAAGATCCACTTAGTGTCAATAGATTTTATACTTGTAAGAGGATTAACAAGATTCCAAGTCTTGTTCTTCATTAATGAATGGTAGTCAGCATCCGTAGCAGCTTTCCATTTGTCTGCATCTACCAATGACAGAGCTTCTACAACAGAGGCATGTTTGTTGCGACTTGTAAATGTCCGAGGGATGAAATGATCAGGTTCATGTCGTTGTCGTGCAGAACTTTGACCTATAGGTTCTTGAGTAGACGTCTCTCTTGGATGAATGATTGAGATTTATTCATTTTGTGGTTTGTAGGTCTAGGCCTATCAATGGTAAATGAAGTTGTTAGGACAAACTCCTGCATTTCTACTTTCTACTTGAAATCATAAAATTTGTCTTCAAGACAACATCTCAGTTGATTTGACCTGTGTCATCATCATAAATGCGATATGCTTTATTTGATGTTGAGTAGCCAATGAAAATGTACTTACAGCTTATAGGGTCAAGCTTTTTCTTCAGATCAGATGATATTTGTGCATAGCAGAGACAACCGAAAATAGCATATTGTGGATATTGCTTCAGCCCAAAATTTCTCATTTAATTGAGCATTGGACATCATGGATTGTGATGCTTCCAACAATGTTCGATTCTTTCTTTCAGATACGCCATTTTGTTGTGGAGTATAGCTGGCTGTGAACTGATGGTGCCCACCGCATGATGTTAGATAGTCCGCCATTTCATCAAACATGTTTTGAGTCTCAACAAACTGTTTGTATTCCTTAAAATGGTTAAAGGCCTCAGACTTGGCAAATCAGGAGTAGTCATCAATAAATTTGTTGAAATATAGAGCTTGACCCAAAGAGGGCATGCTCATAGGACCACATAAATCGCTATGAATTAATTCAAAAATGGACTTCGTCCTTTTGGCTTGTCCTTTTAGAAATCTTGTTCTAGGTTGTTTTTTTAGTAAACAATTTTCACAGACAGTCTCTAACCATGTCCTTGACCATGCTATTATGATGCACATACAAGATCGATCTCATGTTTAAATGACCTAGTCTTTGATGCCATATAAGTGCATCTGAATTACTCACAGAGGTAGTAAGTGCATATTCCTTCTCTGTGTGCATAGAGGACTTCTTTATAGTTCTTATCCAAAATAATATATTGTTTTGAATTGAACAAGGCTCTATAGCCCTGATCAATAAGCTTGCTGACTGACAATAAATTCTTTGTCAGTTTGGATACATACAGTACATCCTTAAGCAAGAGTATTGTTCTTTTGCCTCCAATCTGCAGTGCACTTGAGTCACCAAAGTAAACATACTTTGAATGTGCAGGTGTGAGATCTTCGAATAGGAATTTGCATGGTGTCATGTGCTGAGAATACCAATCCATGGCATCTCTAATGGGTTTGTCTTGTACCATCAGCGCCTTAATCTCAAAGAAGTTTTGATTTGATCTAGATGTCAAAGCAAGTGTCAAAGACAACCATAGAGAATGTGAAAAGAATAGGCATCTCAAACATTCGTGCTATTCTCTATTTCTGACAGAATGAAATGTAAATCGTTTAGGCGTCTATGACAACCATACAATTCTTCATTAATAGCTTCTGATGATAGAGAGAGAAAGAGTGAAAGGTAACATAGAATATGAATACAACTGATATGAAGTATAAAAGGGTGTTGTAGTAACAATGATATCATATCACAAAACAATTGTGCGATGTGCGTGATCCTACTTATAGAGGCTAATGAATGCTATCTTTTTTAATACTCTTTACTCTCTCTAAACTGATCACTAACTTCGAGGAGTAAGCTACTAGAAGACCACTTTTGGTCGTTTGATATCTGTAAATACATTGATCGATCATCTATCATCTCTCTTCTTCAAAATGTTTAGATGTTTATATAGCTGTTAGAAGATCTTTTAGTAGTTCTAATTACAGTTTAAAAGATCGTTAACAGCCATAGTACTTGATCTGTAGATCAGTTATTGGTGCATCATGAAGATGTGAAGAGGTACAACAAGAGGATCTCCTTCGTACACGTCAAGAGCGTGAAAGTATGGCATCGTTGATTGCAGGAGCGTGAAGATGAAACCGCATGACAACCGTAGTCGTTGAACTTGTGGTTCCCTTCGGTCAGCTATCGTTTGTTCACTTCTTAGGTGACTGTAAGTGATAACTTACGGTGTTTGGTAGTGCCTTCGTTTTCTTTTGGTTTGCTATCGCAATGGACTGTAGACAGGAATGTTGCCGTTCATTGCATTGACTCATTCCGTTGGTCTTCATATGTGAGTCCTTGTGGACTTGTTGCGGTCAACTTTGTAAGTAACCATAGAGAAGACGTTGCGGTGCGGTTGCAGTTCTACCTGTTTGGACTTCACGTGTATTTCTGCAGACTGTCAAAAAGATGGTGTATTTCTACAGAATGTTGAGAGAGTGATTTACTCAAGAGATAAAGGGGACGTAAATGATGAGTAGGAGTAAGATTAAACTCCAACACAACCCCTTAAGCTTACTGCTACGAATCTGAAATCACATTGAGACTTAACAATTCTACCATAGTAGAATGCTTTTCTCTTGACAATGGTTTAGTCAAAATATCAGCCAACATATTGTCTATATGACAGTAGTTTATGATCATAATTCGAATCACTTGGTTTTGTGTTGATTCTCCTAGAACTCGGATAGAATTTGGTTTAGATTGATGGCTACTGCCTTCTAGTTCAAACCTAAAATCTTCCAGAGTGTAGACAGATGTTGTTGGCCTACATTTAATTTCTTTAAGCATTCCACAAAAACACACCAGTGTGCGGAATGAAGAATAAATAGCTTATTACGAACAGATAACGATTAGACATCAAAGCATTTGAGATCATTCAACACGTGCTACGACTACTATATTATCAATGATCCTGTTTCTTGAGAAAGCGCTGTGTGACAGACCCACACAACGCGTCGGTGCAAGAGAAGCCATGTCTCTCACGAATAATATTAGATCGTCTTGCTTACTAGCAGACTTCTTTTACATCGGCTCAACAACACTGAGCTTAGCTCTCTAATGTTCCAAACTGAACCTCATGTGATCGTTCTACATTCATGTGAATTCAGAGAGGTGGTTTAGCATAGTCACAGATTACAAGAATGCGTGGTTAAGCCCATTCTAACGGCATTAAGATTACCTTCAACATCTTCCGTGGAGGTGGATATCCTTCTGGTACTTGCTTGATCTTCATTGTACTTGGGGCGTGAAGATTCGATGTCTTTCGGTCTTCGGGTGTTCTTCGCCTTGGTGTCTTGTTCGATCTTCGGCTTCACCTTTGCTTTCGAGGTCCTTCGGCCTTCGAACGTTTGACCTTCAATTTCGTGCGGTCTTCAATCTTCGAACGTTTGACCTTTGTTCATACCGTTATGAAAGTGGTTATCGTTTGGGGTGGTTTCTGCCTGTAGACATTTCCTTTATTTTTTTGCAGGCACAAACTCAAAAGCTATCAAAGCTTTGTGGCTAGAAACATTAAGTTTCTTCAGTTTAGTAGTACATCTTTATTCTGAACCTTCTCTCTAAAAAAATGAAATTGAACCTCCATGTGTTTGGTTCTAGCATGAGTTCAGAGATAGAGTTATACATCTTTGATTGTCGCACTGAAGTATAGAAGAGACAATTTGCAGAAATTGTAGATTTTAAAGCAATCTTCTAATCCATATGATCTCCTTTACTATTGATGTACCTGCAACATATTCAGACTCCATAGAAGAGAACAAAATACATGTCTGCTTTCTGTTGTTCCATGAAATGGGTCCTTTTGCAAGGAAACAAATGTACCCAGATGTGGATTTTCTAGTATCAATGTCTCCTACCCAATCATAATATATATAGGTAACAAGTGGGACTGCAACATCTGTATTTCCATTATAGCGCAAGACATAGTGCCTCGTTGCTTGAATGTGCCTCATTAATCGTTGTAGAGCCTTCAATGTCGTAGGCTTGGATTGACATGTATTGCGACAATGTGCTTATTGTATAAGCTAGATCAGGACGTGTGCAGATCATATAATACATTATCAATCCGATGATGGACTGATAAGGATATCTGCTCATCTCCCTCTATTCTGCATCAGTTTTAGGACACATGTCTTTGGATAGCTTGGATCCTAGATCCATTGGTGTGTCTATCCGCTTACAGTCCTCCATGCCATATCTACGAAGTACACCATTCTTGTGCAAATCTCCTATTGGCATCTCTACCACCTTCTATCCAATGTAGTTTGATGAGAAGCTTTGGACATAACATGTCTATGATGGGCAATGAGTGGTATGCGACCGAGGTCTGACATGCTCTATGGTAGTAGATGGGCCAATGGGGGGTGTATTTGAGGATGGCATGATATTTACTGTGCCTCTCTCCCCACTAGTGCTAGGACCTGCCTCTGTCGGTGAAGCACCAACAACTGATGATGTTGATGGTTGTGAAGGCTCTGATAGAGTGGCATGAGGCCCAGGTACCTCTGCACGTGTGCTGGAAACTATAGGAATATGAAGGGTAGGTTCTCCTTTGTGACCAGGCCTTGCACATGTATCCTTCCTGGTTTGGACCCCTCTGTGACTAGGCCTTGCACCTTGGCTTTGCGAGCCTTGTCTTGCTATCTGCCCAAAAAACTTTGTGCTGGTCTAAGTGGCTCGGTGGATGGTCATCAAGTCCATATGTCCCCCGTAGCCTCTCTACCTTGACACTCGGAATGGTGCTACAAGTTGCTATGCCCATCATCTAGCCTGGGGAGTTGCAGCAAGTGGGCCCTGACCTTGGTAAGTGATCTTGTGAACTCAAAACCACAATGGTAGCATCTTCATCTACGGGCCTCTGAACCATGGGATGTTGAAAAATGCCAATCTGTTGGGCTGGTTGTCTTCTCTAGTTACTATCAGCTCTGATACCACTCTGATGGGAATGACACAAGGTATTTCAGGCCACAGCCCATCAAAGAAAAATAGTGACAACAAAAATAAAATGATAAGAGAATCTAGATTTACTTAGAGACTTGAATAATATAGCGTTTCAGATTTGTGTTGAATATTGGTGTAGGTGTCGTAGACAACCATAAAGAAGTGCAGAATGATTAGGCGTCTATGACAGCCATGCAAATATCTATTACTGATATTTGTGACAGTAGAGAAGGAAGAGTGAGAGGTAATTAAAGATTCAGCACGAATGCAACATGATAGAAAAATAACGAATCTGTATAAAAGTGTTGTAGTAACAATCATCAGATCACAAGACAATTTTTCTTGGCAAGTAATCCTACTTACAGAAGCAAGTAATTGCTATATTTCAAAGTATTTCACTCTCTCTCTCTCTCTCTCTCTCTCTCTCTCTCTCTCTCTCTCTCTCTCTCTCTCTCTCTCTCTCTCTCTCTCTCTCTCTCTCTCTCTCTCTCTCTCTCTCTCTCTCTCTCTCTCTCTCTCTCTCTCTCTCTCTCTCTCTCTCTCTCTCTCTCTCTCTCTCTCTCTCTCTCTCTCTCTCTCTCTCTCTCTCTCTCTCTCTTTGAATAATCTTTGCAGACTGTGCGATAAACTGTTCATTACTGCAGATTGTCCGTAAGAGAGTGATTTTCTTGAATGAATCAGAGGGCACTTAGAGTGAGTAGTACTCCCCCTTAAGCTTACTACTATGAATCTGAATCTGAATTGAGATTTAACATTCCTACCAAAGTAGCATGTTTGTCTCTTGAGAAGGGTTTTGTCAGAATGTTAGCCAACATATTGTCTATCTGACAATAACTTAGTGTAACTTCTTTATTCTGAACTTTGAAGTTTTATTTGCCAGACGACCGAGTGAACATTGGAGAATTTGACGACGCAGGCCTGCTACTAAATATCAATATGGCATATCCGAAGCTGTATAGTATTTACACATATTGGGAGCTCAACTTTCCAGTTATTTTGCAAAAATAAAACACAATTTGCGGGACAGATTCAAATCTCGTAAATATAGATCTTTTTGTACATATAATTTTTTGGCACATTTGCTACCAAGGTTTTGTGTTCTGTACAAAACTTATTTGTAAAGTGTAAATTTATTCAGTTTTCAGCTACTCTATTTGAACAGTTTGTACTTAGTAAAGATTCTGAAGAAGATTTTCAGTTAGTACAAGAATTGTTCGATGGCTCTCTACTCTCTATCTTACCTATCGGGAGATATACACAAGCCAGAGAAGATGTATTGCTGTTCGAGTGCCAAAGAGATTTAGAGATGGCACAACAGTTACATGAAGAGCTTAATACATGTAGCCTTTTTCTTCTATATTGCGTTGCAGATTATGTGATGCTGAGTTTTATATATGATGATGCTTATTTTATGTCACTGAAATGTATTTTGAATCAGTATTTGATTCCAAAATATCAAGTGAAGTTCATCAATCCAACGAATGAAGACATATCTGTGACCTAACGAAGATCGTCGACACAAAAATATTCTTTTCTAAGGAATGAATAAACCTTGAAATGAAGAATATATGTTCACGCGGACGTTTCACATTTGAGGAGGGGGATATGTGATACCGCATATTTGTATATTTACTCAAAAATTGTAATTTATACTTAGAAATGAGTATATGCGTTGGAAAACTATATATTTTGAAGAGGCCTATATCATTTTCTGGAAATAATTACTTAAGGACCTGTCTTTTATTTACGGACATGACCTCCTACAATGAAACGACACTTGAGATACGAAGCGATCGTCACAATGAACCGCTAATTTACATATACTTGTAACTTTTAAGTAGAATTTGTAAATGGAACGACACACTAGGAATTCCTAGAGGTGTGTTTGTTTGCTCCGTGGGCTATAAAAGTAGACACGCTTCATTCTTCCATTACCAAGAGAAATAGAGAGTTATTGTATGTTTGAGATTGAAGAAGTGAATAGAGCATCTAAGGTTATTTTTCTTTAATCTCTGTTCTTCGAACTGTGAGGTGCTCTTAAAATAGCTTAAGCCCAGCATCTTGGGAATTCCTTAGAATCAGCCAACATCATCCTCTCCTAATCTGTTTTCTACAACACATTTTGAATGACGTTTCTTCCGCTTCCTCATTGGCACTTGGAAAAGCGTAGATATTCACTCGCTTGTGTAAAACCAAGTGTTTATTTCCACAAAATTGTTTCACATTATATTCCAGCTCGCTTGAGAACCTCCTATGTGTCCTGCTCCCCTTGTCGCTTCATGGACTGTTTTTTTGTACTCATTTTTTTTCCCAGGGCTTCAAATACCTAGAACGTAATCTTTTTGCAAATTGTAATGGCCCCAAGTATTCTCGCACCTTTTGTATGAATTTGAATTCTTGCTAGTCTTCCACCATCATGACAGACATGAATGTTGCTCTATAATAGAGTCGGGCCATCATTTGGTGGTCTTCTTCTGACTGTAGGGCTATGTTGGGATTGATCTTTATAGGACCTAAACCTCGATCCCAAAAGGATTCTTGATTCATGAGAAACGCTATGGATCGACAATATTCAGCACTTTCTCATACACATAAGTCAGCGCTAGACTGATATTTATGGCCAAAGCCTAGAAGCTATAGCCTCAAGTCATCTATTGTTGAGCTCTCTGAAATCCCTGGAATAACTATCTAGTTGACAGATTCGACTCGCGGTCGTTCCGTTGGCCATGAATTTCTTCTTTTGATTGGCATATAGAAGGGGTCGACCATTTTCCAAGAGTACGGTGCCCTTAGATATTCTTGCAATCTCTGACTATTCTTCAGGAGCTTGTTTCTCCACTCTAGATGTGGCTGTAGGGCGGCAATAATTTTGTTCCTTATGGAATATTGGCTTTGGTCTAGGTTGTCTTTCCCGCCCCTCATGCTTCGAGGGTATTTTCTCTCAAACTTCTATGACTCTTGTGCATCGGCCATCTTGGGTCTTGGCTCGATCGGTTGGGTCACCTTTGGCTTTTGTTGAGGCTTCACTAGATAATCATCAAGTGCCTTGGCGCCCATATCTTTTCTTCTGGCCTGTTCACTTGTTGAGGGCTCAGCTTCACCTGCATCGAAACTGGTAGGTCGTGGTGAAAATATTCAATGGTCTAGTTGCCCATCTTGGGGGTCGTCGAACTCTCCAGCGTCAATGTGGATCTCAGGTAGGTGAGGTGGGTTCAAATATAATGCAGATGGCAGTATCAACAGAAGGAAAGCTCCCAAAACTCCTCTAGTTCCAGATTATTCAAAACAAAAACTAGAGATTTCCTCTATTCCCATTGGATAGTTCCACCATTGCACACATACATGATTCCACAAAAGAAATCTATACAACTGGTTGATCTCATGAAAGTCTTATTCCTGTCATTTTCTTCTCCCCCTCTTAAAGAAATTCCAAAATTTTGATTAAAAAGTTCTCAAGAGACAACGTATAAGATATCAAAGATTCAAAAAAGTTATTAATGAGTATCCAATACTATTACAAACTGTACTTCTTCCTCAAAATCATAAAATATCTTATCCCAAGTGATAGAAACATTACTCTCAATAATCAACTATCAAATAGAGATAATCATTAGGGCTCAAGAAGTCTAAATTCATGTTAATCAATTGAAAACATCAATTGATTCTAAGTTATATTCACAAAACTGAAATGGAAGCCTAAATTCGTATAACTTTAACAGTACCTCGGAACCAAGTTCTTCACTGGAAAGAATTATACAAATCTCAATCCAATTGTCTCGTTTTTAAGAAATTTCTAAAAAGTAGAGTTTGAATTAAAAGAGAAGTAGCTTTTAAGGGTTTTCGATTTGGAATTTATGAGATACCATTTAGGGAACCAGAGCTATATCTCATAACCTCTCCGATTACCCTAACCAAGTTTAACCAATGGTTTCAACTATTAGCATTACAAATAATGTAAATACTAATCATTGGTCTACAGATCATTCTCGCACAAGAATTTCTCTTTGAAATCACTGATGTCCCATACCATCAATTTTCTCTCCAAGAAAGTTCTTTGCTTTTAGATCTGATTATCAAAAACTCAAAAAGATTATCTGACCATTCTATATCCAATATAGGATCCGATCTTTAACCATTTCTAGAAAAATACCTCCTACCATTGAATTCTCCCTTTTAAAAGAAAAAAAACAATTGAAGTATATACTAATAGATATCAAATATCTATATCCGAAATGGTACAAGGAATTCAATTCCTGCAAGAAGATCTTTAATCGCACTATTCGATAATCCAGAGATCTTAAAAACTCCCTCTGGATTTCCAATACTAGATATGCACATATCTATTCCACCAAGTACTGGAGTACCCCCATATTTGTTCCTAATGGATCACAATATCCATTAACAAAACTGTGATTTAACAAGAATTTGCACATGGTTTTACCGTCACATAAAACAACCCATCTGGTTGGTACTATCATTCCTGAATTCCTACCATCAAAAAGTTCCAACTCTTAGGAATAAGACTCTTTACAGTACAAATGTGTACCAAGTGTCATTTTCGTTCCATGTCACAATTTCCAATAACAAATAGGGTCAACTCATGGTCCTATAGATATTTGAAATAAATTTAACTTAATGAATTCAATAAATTGGTGCTATGCAATTTTCTAGGATGGTCTAATGCCTTACCAAGTAAAATTGACTCACTCACTTGCCTTGCAAAATGGCATGTATTGTAGATAATAAGTATGAAAGGATATTACTTACAAGTTAAAATGGACTCACACACGTGCCTTGCAGAATGACATGTACTATAGAGATTATATATGAAAGGCTCTTAATTTTTTCTTTCTTTGAGAGGACTTTATTTAGAAGGGATCTTATTTTCCAAATTGAAAATGATATTGGAAGGTAACACCTAGTCAACTTTCAACTTGGAAGACTCTTGCCACTTAAAAAGCATAAATGTAAAGACCACTAGGGAAAACCCCTAAGATGAGGATAGGAAAATTCACAACAAGAGAGACTGTGGAGCAAAACCACCCAACCAATCCTAGACCCCTCCTGGAGAATCCTCCTAGATCTAGCCCCCAAGCCATGTCATGTGATAACAAGAGGAGAAGAGCTCAACAGGTAACCTAGACCAAGTCGTTGATGGGAAACTCACTACCTCAATATATAGAGAGTAGGATCCTGTGCATGAGTCCATGCAATCCCCATGCAGGTCAACTATAAATAGATCACAAAATCCAGGTGGACGAGGGTTAGGTTCCTAGGAGATGGAGAGAAAATGCAAATTTTATGGGTTTTCTTACTATCTTTGGCAAATTTCTCTCAGATCCTAGAGAGAGAACCTTTGCCGAGATGTAAGTAGCTTCCTATGATACTGATTCAGCTAAATCCAGGTGGACAAGGGTTATTTCCCAGGGGATGGAGAGAAAATACAATTTTTATGGGTTATTATTATTATTTTTGGCAACAGATCCTAGAGAGAGAACCTTCAACGAGCTGTGAGTAATTTCCTCTGATACAGATTCAGCTAAATCCAAGTGGACGAGGGTTAGTTCCTAGGGTATGGAGAGAAAATACAGTTTTATGGGTTTTTGACAATTTTTTTTGCAGTTTTTTTGGCTTTATGGAAGTGATACATTCCTCCTACCTATATCTGGCACATGTACATGCACTACTCCATATGTCTCAATTAGAGTGTCTGGGTCCTCTCAAGGTCATTAGTCACCAACAGGCCTTGATGTGGAATTAAATCTTGGCGTGACCAATAATCTCGAACACTGGAGGGCCGATCTACCATGTTAGGACTATTCCATGTCCTTAACTGAATATGGCCATAACATTCTTCCTCCCTTAAACAGATTCTATCCTCAAAACGGAAAAAAGAAAATATGAAACTATTCCTTAAGCTTTCAAGTCTTACCCATGAATCATTATTCTTAGTCTGATCTTTCCATCTGAATAAGTACTTAGAGATTCAACAATTTTTAAATTGCTTGTCTCTACTCATAAATACTAACTCAAATCTCCAAAAATACACTAAGCTATAAATCTTCCAAATGGATTGATTTTATCCGAAAGAAGTGTTCATCACCTTCATGTAATCCCAATCACATGAAACACTGGGTGATTTTCCTTATTTCAGAAATCAAATTCGAAAGCTGAAGAAATTCCATTTCAATTTCTTGCAATAAATAATGCTTCTTGGTACAATTATTATTAGAATATCCAAATATTCTAAAATATCACAATTCAGTCATCTAAAATCTCTAGGAGATCCATCAAGATAAAAATGACTTTTACTCAGATCTGAGTACCCCAGATACTCTCTTAAGTTAAGAGCTCTATTCCTAACAACATATGCAAGGAAATAACATCCATTTAATCTTGATAGACTTAACTGCTCCTATTTAACCGAAGATTTAAGCTGAAAAACAGTACGCAAGCATTCCTTGACTACAATCTGTGAAGAAAGCAAATTCCTTATAAGTAACCAATTACTTAATGAAAATGTCTGTGAGATCCACACAATCTCAAGTATGCACTGAAGTAAAGAAATTTAGAGTTCAACTAACAGATCTAAATCCTTGACTCATTCAATTGATCAAGAATTTTTCAACATTTTAAAAATCATCATATTCCCATATAATCTTCTAATGATCTCTAAGTATCAATTTATGATCCGTCAATCATAAACCTTTCCAATCTTATGATTCGTCAACCATAATTTACAGGATTCCAAAATCATACTTCATCATTGGAAGATACTGGAATATATGCATAACATACCACTCAAGAAATATAAGAAACATTCTGAAATCTTTTTTCTCAAGGAAAAATTACTGGATTCCAAGAATATTCTTTCAATCCGATTCTTAACCAGATTATGAGTTCCAAATTCTACAATCAATCAAATAATTAAAGACCATTACAACATTCATCTTTAATGACATAAACTTTATACAATCTCCTAGAAACAACATCTAGAGATTACAAAGTTTTGCTAAATTCCAAAATTCAGTTTACCATTCTTAGAACCATGATTGATCCATGGATCTAGGATTGGAAATAAAATACTATTCTTCATGGTAATTTTTTCTTCAAGCAAGTGAAAATTTTAATTCCTGGTACTATGCTTTTTATCGGTTTAACTTTGGAGTAGAAATATTCCCGGTAATTGAGTTAAATGGTATTTTTTTTTGTTTTTGGTTTTTCCTTTTTGACTTCGGTGGTGCACCGATAGGCTTATCTTAAATGATTTTTGATCTTTAAGATAGGGCAAGCTAAAGCTTTTGGGATACTTGTTAAAGTAAATTAATGGAATAAAGGTCATAATATTTGGTGGTAGCTCTATATTCGATAAATAAATAAGTGTATTGAATACAGTAAAAGAGTACCCGAATCCAAATTTTATGGATTTTCCATTAAATTCAAGCAACTTTAACGAAGTTATACTTAAGCTAGTATAGTCAAAAGGGAATCAACCTAGCATTTACTAGTGTCAAAGGAGTTTTTTGGTGCCTTCGCTGATGAAATTTTTGGGTGACCAAAACAAAATCTAAGAGAGGAAAAAAATGAGACGCTTGTGTAGGTAAATGTGATTGTGTTATGTAATTTGGATTGGTAAATAATCCCTGTAAGAATGAGTTCAAACTCCATGATGGGCTTAAAAAATAAACACTATGGGTGAAGAAGATCTTGTCTCCTCATTGGCAATGTCTAAGAGAGCATAATTTGCTTCATACCTTTCAGGTTGTGTCTTATCTCTTATTAATCTTTGTCTCTCTCTCTCTCTCTCTCTCTCTCTCTCTCTCTCTCTCTCTCTCTCTCTCTCTCTCTCTCTCTCTCTCTCTCTCTCTCTCTCTCTCTCTCTCTCTCTCTCTCTCTCTCTCTCTCTCTCAAATTCATTTTTCTTGAAGCATTTTTGTTTCACTATAAACTCTCCATCAATAAGCTGAAACTATATATTATATGATCATGTTTAGTCTCTTGCAGGTGGACGAGATGGTGTACTCGTTGTGGATCTGGCTGGATTTAAAGACATTGAATACAACCAAACAACGGGGACTGTAAAAGTGGGATCAGGAGTAAGATTAGGACCACTCAAGTTGGCACTTTGGAATCTTGACAAGGTAAGAGTTCCTGCAAGGAAACTGTCCCACAATTGACGTAGGCGGTCACGCTCTTCGGGGTGGATGGGGGTTCACCCCCAGAAAGTTTGAAATGCTTTCGGATAACATTATAGAACTTGAAGTGGTGACTTCTATCGGGGGGGGGGGGGGGGGGGGGGGGGGGTGTTGTGACCGCAAATGCCAATAAGAATTCGGACTTGTATTGGGCTATGAGAGGCGCCAGTGCGAACTCCTTTGGTATGAGCCTGCCTCTGCTTACAAAAAACATTTCCGTGAAACCTCTGTTGCTGAAATCCTTAATCTATTGCTTCATTGAAAGATTTTCACGAACATGAGGGAATTTATTTGTTCTTTTCTTTTGTGATTGTTTTTCTTTCCAGTTGGTGTAGGGACGTCAAAGGTTTTTAATTCGATCAGTTGATTAGAAAATGACGGAGCTCTGTTTACGTTTTCTCTTGAACCGCTTGTATACACAGCAGTTGATTGCATGCTCTGTTTATCTAGATCCTTCATGTATAGATACAACGCCAGTCTGGATTGCTACCTCACTTGCTACCAAAAATTTCAATTTCGTTATTTATGTGCATTAATTATCTTTGCACATCTTGTATGCTTACTCAGCATTATGCCCGTCGCATTATGCCCGTCAGGATCTAACCTTTGTAGTGGAGGGACCAAACGGTACATAACGCTGCCTGACGTCCTTAATTCATCAGTAGCAAGACCGATGGAGACAGCTTTCATTGCCGAAATTTGATAATATTATTGTTGATGTGAGCATAATAACAACCGTCCGTATTGAGTTGCTCCTTATGCAAATGTGCGCAATGGATGGAACTTTGGATAAGTTTTGCAACCCATCCAAATCACCATGGAGCCACGCTTTTTAATTTCTAGTTGAAGAGATTGCTCTTTCGGTTCACCCTGACTGAGAAAAAGATTGACCAGGCAACTACATAGATCGTATTAAAGACGATCAAATTGAAGAGATAGTAAATAACATACCCATTCGGATTATTCGTATTATTAACTTTAACATAGTATTTAGCTGCGGGCACATGCCCTTTCCCTAACATAAGGCTCTAGTATTAAAATCGGTTGGACCCTTATATTCACTCAGATTTTGCCATATCGTTCAGTTTATGATGTACAGGTTCATATGCTGATAGACATCTATGTTGATCAAAAATGTTTTCGTTCATTGTTGAAGTTATTGAAATTCTTGTTGGTGATGATCTGACCTGGCTGAGAGTCGGTAACGCAGGCATTGTGACTCAATTTACATTCAAAGTGCACGATGTATCAGCTCCTGTAACAAGCTTTAGTTTCAACTTTCAGAAGAGTCAGCAAGTTCAAACCATAAAGGCTTATCAGATATGGGGTTGCCTCCCTCTACCTAGATCCATCAGGTAGCAACAGATCCTATGGGACGTTTCTTGGCTCGTCAAGCAACTTGAATGGAGTTCTGAGTTTATTTTTTGCGAATGCGCCTGCTCCTTCCAACCAAACAGTCCTTGAAATCGATTATATTCACACAGCTTTGATCGACGCTGGATTGTCGCAAGATGCAAACCCATCAGTGCTTAATCTTGACAATTACACATATTCCAGTTTTTTGTTCAAAGCCAAGTCAATTATTGTGAAGGCGCCAGGATTTTCAGACGCGGGCATTCAAACATTTGTGAATACCATGCAAGCAGGACAACTCACCAGCTACTCCATCTTCGACCTCTTCGGTGGTTCAGCATCCATTGTGAATGAAATTGCTTCAGGCGCAACTGCCTGGGTGCACCGAGACGCTCTATTCAATATTAAAATGTAGAGCTATTGGCAGTTTAATCCAGATCAAGCCAACGCTGACATGGCATTCATGAGCAAAATTTGGACCGCAGTTCTTCCCTTCGCGTCATTAGAAGCCTATCAAAACTACGTAGATCGTGATATGCCATTGAGTGCCTATTATGGTTCTATCCTCAACAGGCTCATTACCGTCAACAGAAGTTGGGACCCAACAAATGTGTTCAATTATCCACAGAGCATACCTTTCAATTGATTTAAAACAGATATTATATCATGTCAAAATATTTCATTCTTACATCCAATCACAACAAATGAACGTTTCCAAGCTATGGAAATTGGACAACGTCGACGTGAAACAGCTCATCCCTTCATTACCACAGCTAGTTAAGCTTGTTGCCAACTTTCCAACTTTCCATTGAATGCAAGCTGACCCTGGAGTATTCAATATAGCTCATTATGTGGCCTAGGTAAGCGAAGGATGATGACATTTGGGTCAAGGCCATGGGAGAGGAGATGGAGTCAATTGCTAAGCATAGCACATGGGACTTAGTGGAACCACTAGTTGGTAAGAAACCCATTGGTTGCAAATGGGTGTACAAGACTAAGTACCATGCAGATGGAAGTATAGCAAAGCACAAAGCAAGATTGGTGATCAAAGGGTATGCACAAAGTAAAGGGATCAACTATGAGGAGACCTTTGCGCCAATATGTAAGTGGAATACTCTACGTCTACTTGTTGCTTTAGCTTCACATTTTGGTTGGCATTTGCATCAGATGGATTTGAAATCTGCTTTTCTAAATGGTGAGTTAGAAGAAGAGGTATTCATGGATCAACCTGAAGGCTTTGTAACGAAAGGACATAAGAATAAAGCATGCCGCTTGAAGAAAGCACTTTATGGTCTTAAACAGGCACCACGTGCGTGGTACAGCAGGATTGATGCCTACTTTTGTTCTAAGGGGATGGTGAGAACACATTCTGATCCGAATCTTTATGTCTTATGCCTTGATGATATGGTTGCTTTGATTGCTCTTTATGTTGATGACTTGATTATCATGAGAAATAATCAAGAGATGATAGACATGATCAAGAAAAATTTCATGGAATAATTCGAGATGACAGATCTCAACCTAATGCATTATTGCCTTGGAGTGGAGGTGTGGCAAAAAGGACACGAAGTGGGTCTAACACAAGTGAAGTATGTCAGAGAGTTGTTGCACAAGTTCAAGTTGCAGGATTGCAAGCCAGTGAACACTCCTATTGAACGTAAAAAACTTTCTAAGCTTGACAAATCACAGCCATTTGATGCTACGTTGTATAGGCAGTTAGTAGGGAGCTTGATTTATCTTACCACGACTAGACCAGATATATGCTACGCTATTGATATTGGAAGTCAGTTTATGGCAGCACTTACTGAAACGCATTGAAAGACATCCAAATGCATTTTGTGATATGTCAAAGGCACTTCCAATTATCGCTAGGTGTACAAGAAGCATGAGGGTTTACCTGAGTTATGTGGCTATGTGGATGTGGATTGGGGAGGCGACTATAATGATCATAGATCCACCACATGGTATGTATTCCAGCTTTGTGGCAGTTGCTTTTCCTGGTCTAGTAAAAAACAAAGTATAGTTGCTTTATCTACAACAGAAGAAGAGTATAAAACAATGTGTAGTGCAGCACAGGACACTATATGGTTGAGGCAAATCTTGGATGAAGTTGGCATGAAACAGGAAAGCAAAGAATCCAGTGTTCCATGCGAGAACCAAACACATTGAGATTCAGTATCACTTTATATGTGAGAGGCTGCTGAGTCGTGAAATTCATGTTGTTCATAATTTGTAGTACAGACAAACAACTAGCTGACATTTTCACTAAGCCACTTATTAGAGAAAAGTTTGATAAGTTTAGATCAAAGCTTTGTGTACTTAAAGTTTGTTGACTTTAAAGCTATGTATATGACTGTATAAAAAGTAGACTCTACTTTAAGGGAGAGAGTTAGAATTAAAGTAGAACTACTATGTTAATGTACTGTGCGTCCTATCAGTAGATAAGGATCAGTTGGCCTTGCCACAAGGTGAGTCAACGGGACACGCGTCCCGTCAATGACAATCTGGGCCATGCATGGGTTTCCATAGTGAAGAACTATATGTACAGTGTATTTTCATTTTGAGAAATGCAGTTTGCTATGTGAGCTTGGTGTGAAGAGTGCTTTTTGTCTGTGTTACTATGTAGCATGATCTGTATTCCTATTCGAAGCAAATTCTAAGTCTACCGCCTTCATACTGACAAAGAAGATGGTAGTTGATATCTTTACAAAGGCATTGGATAAGGCAAAGTCCAAAAGGTAGAGAGCCAGCTTGAAAATCAGAAAAGTGTCAGTAGATATATTTCTGATGTCATTAGACATTATCTGCTGCTCATAAATTCATTATCAGATTAGTAGTAGCTATCTGCTTGTTTGGAGGATGACTGATCACGGTCTAAGGTAGTAGCCTTGTTCGACAGATCGATTCCACCTGAGCTTATCAGGAATTATCAGAGCCCACTAGATAACCATCAGTGCTATCAGAGCTCAATCTCGATCAATTCCAACAATACTAACTATCTAAATACTCATATTGATATCTAGGCTCCAAAGATATAAAGGATTTTTTTCCTAGTATTAATAGTATAAAAAAAAAATTTAATATCACAATTTTAAGTATGTAGATATCTTTGTTAAAAGCGTGGATAGAATTTGCTTATGTAAAACCTGAGGCTTTATTGGTTGTTGATCAGCAAGAATCTGGACTTGCCAGATTTTCAATAATACCTATAAGGGTCTGGTGGCCATACCGGAGAACCTTATTCATTGACAATTGGGTAGTCGAGACATTCTATCGGAGGATCCCAAGATAAATCTTGCTGATATAATGGATTCTCATAGATCGACACAACTGGTCCCAATGTCATAGACTCCCCCAATTCGTAAGGTAGATATGACGTTCTTGCGTGACTTTCTTGTCTATTCAGATATTCGTGGTATGCCATAACCTGAAGACTTTCCTCAGTAGTTAATCTCACAAATTGAGGACAAGGCTTTGTCATTGTAAACGTTGGTGCTTGCTAGACTGGAGGCCTATTTGGGCTTGGATTCCCTGGATTTGGCCTTTGAAAAATGGTTATTCTTGGGTTTGGCGTTGGTTTGGGCTGCTGCATTGTGGAACAAGGAGACTTTGGTTGAATCTTGCTCGTTGAGGGGCAATCATTAACCTTAGTCTTCCCTTGATCATTGTGTTGAAATGGAAAAATAATTCATCTTGACTTCAGGCTTGCAACAAATATTGTACCATGCAAGTATGTTGTTCATAAATGCAAAATGCCAAGTTTGGCCTAGATAGAACTCCAGCTACATGGATATGTCATATCTAGATTGATGAGTACACTGTTGCATATAGTTTGTAGACATAGAATTAGCAAAATTATGCTTGTAGAAACTCATGGCAATTCACATGCATTAATTGTAAGTGATCCATAGTGACATGCAATGCATGCACAAAGTGTAATGGACACATGCATGATGATTTGTACAGTTCTAGTTAGAATTAGCACACTTAGAAAAAAGCTGGTAGAGTTTTATGCATGATGTCATGTGCTACATGTAATTATCCCATGAGCTTACTAATGAATTGCCAAATATGGCCATGGCGCTAAAGTAGACTAAAATTAGTCATTAGGACAGTTAATAAGGTGGCCCGAACAACTCCGCTATATTTGTGAATAGCGAACTTGTAATAATGGTTGTAAGGCCCAAATTAGTCAAATAAGGCCCCAAACTTATAGTAGAGGCAAAAATGACCACTATAAATAGCTGAAGTCGTGCAAAATTTGGTGGCTATTGTTCATTTTGTAATGAGTTTTAAGAGATCTTGGAGCATCTCTTGGAGAGCTTTCTTGATGAAGAAAGTGTTTCATGTGCCTAAAATCACATGAGAGCTATGATCATGCTCTAGAATCAGGCCCTATCTTGTGAATGATCAATAATCATGAATAAAGATACCTTACTTTGCCTAATTTGGTGAAGTTTTGCTACTTTTAGCTATCTTCTTAATTTTTGACTAGTTTCTTGATTTCTTGCATTTCCATTGTAATTTGATGTTAAATGAATGGATTAGATGTTTGAATGCTAAGGTTGGCACATGACAATTTTGGTATCAGAGCACTAGATCCTTTCCCCATCAGATTTGGTGGTTCTTGTTAAGTTTGGTAGAGTTTCTTGTTCTAGTTTTCTTGTTTTTTCAAATTCCAACAAGTTTTGATTCAATTTTTGACCATTTAATCTTCATTATTTTGTGATTTCTTATTGTAATTCAGTAGATCTTTTGTTTAGCTTCTTGGAGGTACTGAGATTTTCTGATTTGGAGCTATAATGACCAAGTTATGGCCATTTTAGTGTTTTCATTCCAATTTTAGCTAGTTATAGTTTTTTGTAGTCTGTTTTTCTCTATTTTGGCTGAATTTTTGGCTGAATTTCATGATTCTATTTTTTAAGGATTGTAGATCTCACTCTTAGCTTTAATTTGAGCCAATTTGGTTGAAAATTGAGAGAGATATGATAGTTCTTGTGAAAGAGGTCTAAAACTAGTTTTTGGTAAAAATTTGGGAGAAAAGCACTTTAACTTTTCATTTCTGAAGTTTTGATTCTTTAATAATTTTTTCCTATTTCTTCATTCTGAAGTTCTCGCAGGTTTTTTTAAAAAAAAATCTGACCTAACCTTACCTTCACATAGCCCTAACCCTACTTTTGCACAGCCCTAACCCTACCCTCGCAAGTTAGGCTAAAATAAAAGTGCAAAAAACAAAAGAGAAACACCCTGCCCAAACTCCTAACCCTAACCCTAGGCCTGAATAAACATTGAATAAAATTTTTAAAAAATCCTACACCTAACCCCCGGTACCCTCCCACGCACCCACTCCCTCCTTCCTCACGGTGGTCATCTGTCGCACTCCCCATTTCCCATCTCTCGCACCCCTCCCTCCTCGCGCCGCCCCTCTCTCTTCCTCTCCCTGGTGTCTCTCCTCGCGACGGCCCTCTCTCTCTCTCTCTCTCTCTCTCTCTCTCTCCACGCGACGCCCGCCCCTCTCTCAGCTACCCCCTCTTTCTCTCTCTCACGTGAAGGCCTATTCCTCCCTGCCTCCCTCTGGATTTTGAAATATTTCAGAAAAGATTTAGTTAAACATATTTTTAGAATATTCTCTCTCTCCCCTCAACGTGCCCGATAAATTTTGTTTTTTTTGGTTAATTTTATTTTTTGACAAGTTTTACATTTTTTTACGAGCACAACAATGTTTCGAGGATTCCAAATCTTATAGAATTAGATTTGTTAAATTATTTTAGAACCCCTATTCCTAAGTTCGTTCGTTTCTTATTTTCCACCAAGTTTTTAAACTTCCATAACTTTTTTATATGATCCCAGATTTCAGTACTGCAAGAGCAAAAAGTGCTCAGTTTTCCAAGCTCAATACAATAAATTTACTTACCTAATCATTCCTCCGATTTTATTTTATTTTTCTATTTGTCTTTATCCTTTTCTAAATTCTTATATATATTGATTTTTTGAATTCTTTGAATTCTCATAACTACTCCATGTGACCTCGGATTCCAGTGCCGTAAAAAGCAAACTTCATCAGCCCAACAAGATTGATAGTGTATAAGTCTTATTTGTACCAAAATTTAACCTTTGCAAAAATCTTTGTAATTGCCTTAATTGAAAACTCATGTCTATTGTCAATGTTCAACTACACCTTGCTAAATCTGGTTTCCATACCATTTCAAAATTCATCCCAAGTTTGACAGTTACAAATTCAGTTATTCCACACCAATTCCAATGGATTAGAATTATGAACAGGAGGGTGACAATCAGTCATACTGTGATGATGATTATGACAATGATGTGGAGATATATTGGGATCAAGGTGACGATTACATTGAAGATTATGATCAAGGTAACGACATCGTTGATGACAATCAGTATCAAGCCTAGAACGACGATTTTGCTAATGATGATCAGTATCAGAACTACAACGACACTTCAGAACTTGACCATTACTCTGAAGATTTCAACAACGATCAGCAAAGTGAAGAACAACACGAACCAGTCATTGAACAGATGAAGCAGTTGAACCATTTGATGGTCAGGATGAACTAGACTTCAATGATGGTGGTTATCAAGATCAAGTTCAATTCCAATTTACTACTGAGGATCAGTTTGAAGCGATAAGCATGGATGAGCAACAACAGGTGCATTGTGGAGCAGAAGACCAGTATGAGCCCATGGATCAATTCTATGATCTTGAAGAACTCAAAAGACAACATCACCATGTTGCAGAACAACATTTCGATCATAATGAGGATGATAATGTTGATTATGAGATCTATGAAGATGCCTATAAAAGTGAAGAAATTGACGACAATGAAAGGTGTTCTCTCTATGCCACTATAGCTATGATTGGTCCTTCTCTGATGGGTACATCATTTGCTAATGCAAATGATTTTAAAAAGGGAAGGAATATTATTGTGGCAAGTGGAGCGACAATTTCTAGTCCCTATGTCACTGTGGCAAGTGAAGCGACAATTTCCAGTCCCCATGTCAATTTTGTGGGAAGTTTAATGCCATCAACTCAACAACAATGGGGCAGTATTCATGGAAGATCAAATAATAGTGTAGACCCTACTATCAGTAAAGTGACCGGTGGAACAAAGGAAATATTAGGTACACTTTTAACTGCCATACAGGATAGTACCGAACAAACGAAACAAACAGGGCAACAATTACAAGAAAGGTCAGAGTGAAGATGGGAAGAAATGTACAACAAGATGGCTGCTCATTTTGACTCTATCTTGCAATCGGCTGGTAGTCCACAACAGCCAATTGATATTCGAACTACTAATGCTGAATTGTGGAAGCTGATGATTTTGAGGAAGAAAACAAAATTCTTAATATCGATCTATCTTCCACAGAGACAAAACAATATCAGCAAAACCCAATGGACAAGTGGATGAAGACCAACTTGAGAATCCAGATCAAGTCTTGTTTGACAATTGTAATGATTATGACTAAGGTCAAAACGAGGTATACTATGAGCAGAACGAACTTCTACGACTGCAGTTAAATCATGGAGTACAATTCGATTGTCGAGAATTAAGCTATACTCCACAAATCAGTGGTTATGACCATATTATTGATAATGATCCATATGGAATTATTTCAGAACATGGATTAAGCGATTCAAATACCAATACAACAACGAGCTTTTTGATGATGAAATTGGTATTAACATTGCTTCAATGAAGTCAAGAATAAGAAATCCATCCAAAAATCTGAAGCAAACTTGCACCGAGCTACCAACTAATGAATCTAGTGTGATATTGATGGAAGGGGTTGGTGCAAAATCCTTGAACATTCTTGATTAGAAGATGTCATCAATCCTATCAACAAGGAAAGCAGGTTAACATGGAAACTGAATTCAAAATCGTCAAATTCCTTGTGTACAGATGTCCAAAAAGATCTCGTCACTACATGGGATTTGATGAATCCAAATGTGGGATGCATGGCTCTAATAATTGCTCGAACTAGAAATGGATACCACTATCCTACATCAAGGAGCAATGCATAAGGCTATAGCACCGGACGCAGGGATAAAAAAAAACGCATCTAGAATTGGATAGCCCACCCAATCAAGGAAGATACTGAGGAAGAAGACTTTTGAATGTCTGTTGCTTGGATCCTATCAACCCATGTAGAACTAATGTAACTTGAGACTTTCTTATGTTTCATCAATCTCTTCTTCATTGATCTTATCAAATCTATGGGATCAGTTGTTCTTTATGAAGAATTCTTGTTGCAACCTTGTTCTGTGACAATAAGCCGAGGTAGCAAAATCTGATGAACGGTAGATGGCTACTGACAAGAATGATACAAGAAAAGATGTTTCTTATTCAAGGTGGCCAAATATGATTCGACTACCACCAAAGGGATTCGTGAAGCATGGCACTCAAAAAAGAGCTACATGGTCTTCATTTTTTAGGGCAAAAATGCTTAAAGTAGGGGGAGTGTCATGTGTTGCATGTAATTAGCCCATGAGCTTACTAATGAATTGCCAAATATGGCCATGGAGCTAAAGTAGACTAGAATTAGTCATTAGGACAGTTAATAAGATGGCTCGAACAACCTCGCTATATTTGTGAATAGCAAACTTGTAATAATGGTTATAAGGCCCAAATTAGCCAAATAAGGCCCCAGACTTATAGTAGAGGCACAAATGACCACTATAAATAGTTGAGGTCATGCTAAATTTGGGGGCTATTGTTCATTTTGTAATTTTGAGTTTTAAGAGATCTTGGAGCTTCTCTTGGAGAGCTTTCTTGATGAAGAAAGTGGTTCATGTGCCTAAAATCACATGAGAGCTATGATCATGCTCTAGAATCAGGTCCTATCTTGTGAATGATCAATAATCACAAATAAAGATACCTTACTTTGCCTAATTTGGTGAAGTTTTGCTACTTTTAACTATCTTCTTGATTTTTGACTAGTTTCTTGATTTCTTGCATTTCCATTGTTAAATGAATGGATTAGATGTTTAAATGCTAAGGTTGGCACATGACACATGAGAAGTGACAAATGTCACATAGACTCTAGTTTTCACTTTAGATGTCATTAAATGATGGATGGATGTGGTTCTACCTTGAGCTACCTCAAAGTCCATAAATATGTGTAGCTCACCTCATATTTTGTGATTAAGAACCAAAGCTTTGTAGCTATCTCATGCCATTTTGGATCCACACAATTTTTGCTTGTTATCTCTCTATCTTTCTCTCTCTAATTCGTGCTGAGACTAATGCTAATACACTGATATCTTGTACTTCTGCTCATTATTGATTTGTTGTTATCATATTCTGATGCTTAGCATGCTAGATTGTGATTAAGCCATATCTTCTGAACTAGATCTTGTTAATCAATCTAGAATCATGTTATTGTGCTATTCATAAAGCTTAATTAGATCCATCATACTTGTGGACATTCCCCACACGTGTGAAATCTGAAAATTTTGTCAAATTGCACTTCCCCGTTGAAGGCTGCGTGACTGCGCTTTTCTTTAGATCTTGTGTTGAATTGTCTTCTCGTCGCTCCGTTGACACAGGTTCTCTGAGAAATTCATCACTAAGAAATCTTTGTAATGTTTGTGCCATTTTCAATGGCGGTACTGGCTGCCTACCCATAAATGTCATCAGACAACCAGCTTTATATTTTCATTCCGCTGGACTTCATTGCTAAATCCTTTTATCTCACCAATAATGATAGAATATCTCTTTATGATGCTCCCCATGGGAACAATAATCATTTATACTACATTTTTACTGATATTATAGTTTGGTAAGCCACGAGCGAGGGGGAAGTTATGTGGTATCACATTTCTTCCTTAGTAGATTGATGCAATATAATGCCCTCTCCTAGTCCAACCGAGTTTTATGTGGCATGTCCCTTCCGTAAAGTTCGATAGGTCTTTTCAGCTTCCAAGTGTGACAGATTTCAGGTCCATAACGTACATAATTCACTTGCTTGAAGAGCTTTCTTCCAGACCCTATAGGTCTTCCTCAACTTTGGTTTCATTCACAATTATCTCTATGCAATCGCATAGTCCATTTGGCATAAGTCGATTGGTCTTGTATCCCTACGGTGGCCTTGACTTTATATTGATACTCTCGACTAAAGGCTACTTCAAAAGTCCATTACTTGCTCTAGCTGCCGACATATCCACCAATTGTATTTGAGAAAAACTTCCGACCCCTTTTCTATGGAAAGGCCCATTATATCAAAGGAAAAACTTTTGTGTAAGTCACTCAAAAAGCCCCTCCTTCCTTATCTTCTTCCTGCTCGCTGGCTTTTGGTCGCGCTCTTGCTACTGCTCGCTACTGTCTGCGGTCTTCTCTTCTGATCACGATGGCTTTCTTGCTTAAGCCCGCGCTCGCTGGCTCGCTCATCTCACCTTTGCTCATCCTTCGCTGCATGCTGTCTTCTTCTGGCTCGCTGGCTTGCAGTGAGAACTCCTCTTTGACTGAGGACTGACGCTGAGTTTGCAGATGTCTACACGCAGATCTGCTGGTGGGTTGTTGGTTCTCTGGTATATGATGTCTTAGGGAGTCTCACTGCTCGTTCTCTGGTTTCTGGTCGTGCTCCCTTGCTCTCCTCTGCTGTACACGCTGGCCCTTGCTCAATCGATCCCTGCCTTCTGCTCACTGTCGTCTGCTGGCTTGATCTGGTGCTGGCCTACTCGCTGATCTGCTTCTTCATCTTTGCTGGGTTCTGTCCGCTACTCCTTTGCAAGCACTCAGCTATACATCACCACCATGGGACCTTGTTGAAACAATCATGAGTGACCAGTAGGCAGACTCTCTTTGATACATCAATGAAACACTGAATGATGGAAGCCTTACGGCACTCAGGTCTGAGCTATATTCAAATCATACTTGGGCAACAACGACGTGATTGGAACAGCTCAGGTGGTACTTAAGTGATGATCATTCTCATACTGATCCTTATAACTTTGGCCAGGATTCCCTCCCCCAACAGCATTGTGGATCTTTATAAAGCTTGGATTTACACGACATTGGCTCTGAGTGGTTTCTCACAACAGTGTTATTTCTAACAGAATAACATTAACTCACAAGGTATTGTGTAGCATGGCGCTCTTCAAGCAAGATGATTACAACAACGTGGCTTCTTACAAAATGGGTTTTAATCCTTCCACAAAACTGAAAGCTAATTCATGGGCTTTTCCCACAATCCTCTCAAATAGGATATTTCCCCAAAGATGATCACAAAGGATACACCACAATTCAGATTCTTCAAAACGGCAAAAATTGATTCTTGATCCATACTAAAAATGGCTCTCACCCTACAAAGCACACAAAAACACACTACTCCATCCTAACTTTTCCACACAAACCTGCTCCTCACACAAAAGAGGATGGCTCATTCCACTCCTCACAAAGTGGTTCAAAAGATGCAAGAGTGCTCCTCAAATTACTCTCTTTCTTTCTCTGTACCACTGCAACTCCCTCCATTGAAGAGAACGAGAATGCTCAATGCAAGAGGATACACAAAGGGCTGAAATAGAAATGCAAGAGAGTTCTAGAGAGTCTTCAAAAAGAACAAGTGCAAGTGTTTTTCATACTCGGACCTCACCTCTTTTATAGGCATATATACAATAAATTGCCCTTCATATTGCCATTTCTTCATCCTCCAACTTGTGTTTTTCACTTCATGTACTTTTTCACTTCATGTACCTTCTGCCATGTGTCTTGGCTTCTGTGGGTCCCTTTCACTTTTTGTCTTGTCACATTTTTTTCACCTCATCATGATCTATACTTTTGACTTTTGAACTATCTCCATAGTTCTTTGACATTTGGCAAGGATTTGATTTTGCCCATGGATTTATTGAATATAAAATGTGTGTCCCAATGAAGTGTTGTCACCTCAGTAGCTATTTCCCATGTGCCTATTGTTAAAAGGTTTTGAAGTGCTAACAAGCCATCATTCTTAACCACACTAGTGGTTCTTTGCCACTTTGTGAAGTGAAGTTCCATTTGTCATTCTCAATTTCTTTTGGAAAAACTTTATGGATGTTAAGGTGGGGGGGGGGGCTAGTTGGCCTTGACTTAAGATTTTCCATTTTTCGGTCCCTTTGCTAATAACCATCGTAACATTAAATTATTTCCGTGTCACAAATTCATGATTCTCCATATTGGCTATGCCCGATTCCAACTCCCATATTCGAGTGCCCAAATTTCATTTTCGAGCCCAATATTTTGAATAATCGTTAAGCATTGTCATGTCGATTTTTCATGATCATTTTTTTGTTGATAGCCACTCGAAAAAGAGCTTTAAGACAAACCAAGCACAACTAAAAGCATCCTTATGTTGTACACACAATCTACAAGTCGATGTAGATATTGAAAAGATAAAATTTTGTTCATTTGATTCCAATTTTTATTTCGTTAGTGTGATTGTTAGTTATTTACTCATTCACTTGGTTTGTGATGACCGTTTACTCTTGAGTCGTACAATCCCGACGATGTATATAGATTGCGGCAAGAGTTGATCAAAACATTTGTACAGAATGGCGTGTTAGCCGAATTTTTGACATCAAAATTTGGGCTAATTTGGAACAAAAAGCGGTTGCGGAGCATTTAAAAATACTATGAATTTTGCTTAAGTTGACGTAGAATATTGACTAATAGAAAAATCTTTTTGTTTTTCAAGGATGGCCAGTCTGGGTCCAAGATTCTCTAGTTTGTCATGCAAGAAGAGTCAACAACTCGAAAAACCAAAATCGGACCAACTTGAGATATTTTTAGTGCAAAATCAAGCATTTTCTATAGAGAATCTAATCCTTTGATTAGTTCTTGGATTAGATCAGCCAAAAAATTAAAATTGAAGCTTGAATTAGGAGCATTAAATGATTTTCACTGATTTTTTGAGTGTATGTTGATGTTGAAGAAAGATATTGCCAAAAATCATAGATTAAGGAGTGATATGCAAGGTGAGAGGTTGAAATCCATTGTACCAGAGAGATCCAATTTTCTAAGAGTTCCTTCCTTTGTAGAGGGCAAGATCTAGAAGCTCATTTTGTGTTGTTATTGGTGGAGAATTTGTCTTCTCCTAAGTGATCAAATCTTTCTAAGTGGCATTAGCTCTTTGAAGCACAATATTTTAGTGAGAAAAACAAGAATGCCACAAGGCCAGACGATTGCTGCAGGCAATGCTTACAATGGACTACGTTGACCCTCAACAGTCTTCATAAACTTGCTACTCACTTATTCTGATAAAGTAGTTTCAAACACATCATAGTTCGATTAATTATTGGGTCCAGTTCTAATTATAAATCTATGCATGGCATAGAATCCATGATTCTGCAGGTTCACCATGAATTTTCTAAGATCAGTCAGAATAGACAATACTAACAGAGGGTGTGATTCATTCCACAAAAAACAGAATGCAATAAAACAAAGTCCAGATCTAAACTGTGAAGCATGTGATCTTAATGTTGTGGGATGTCTAATCATTCCGAGTTCTTACTCTTCTCCGAAATCTAGATTTCTTGGTTGAACTGTCTGAAATCTGTCTTGGTGTTTAAGATAACAAAGAAATCTGTTAGTATTGTTGCGGCATCTGATTCAAAACATGTACATAATTTTTTTGTTAGAATCCCATACAATCCTTATCAGAATTGTTGTTATTCTGACCATTACAATCAATACGAGGCTTATTTAGGCAATAAAATTGATATGCTCGGAAATTATTTTGGTTTTTTCCTTCCAAATTTAAATAGCGGCTATAGATTAGGTCCCAAATTTTGTACAGAGCTTAAAGATGAAACCTCAAAAATCACAAATGTGATTGTTGAAGCCGGCCAAAATTTTTTGCAGCATAGTATTAGTATGGATTCGAAGGGAATCATTTTTGTTGTCAGTCCATTTTTCATGGGTGTTGTGAAGACAAAAGAGGCCACTTTTGAAAGGGCTGTATATTTCATCGATTGCAGTCCTGTGGCCAAATTCTACTTGATACCATATCAGAATAAGTAAGCTTTGCTATATGCTGTTGATTCCTTTTATTTTGATCATTATACTCATGTTAGAATTGATTCTAGTTTTTATTTTGATTGTTGCAGTCGGTATTGGAGCCTGAATATTCCTTCTGTAAAAATAAATGAGAGAGTATCAATTTTCTATGTGTAAAAATAAACTTAGCTGAAAATACACATAGAGAATTTGATTCTCTACTTCATGATGTAAGGTATATACAATTTATCGCTGATATGCATATTTTTTTAAAAAAAATCTATCGTCATAGCATGAATAAATTGTATGTCATAATATTAATAATTTTCGTTGTACAAATTTTTTAAATTTCTTAGTCAAAACCGGAGTTGTACGGCCTCACACGTGTGAAAAGGGTTCCTACATCCCACAACAAGTTCTGGACCAAAATTTTTGAGAATATCTATCAAATCCAACTTGCTACCCAAAATTTGACTAGTTTCCTAGAACTTGCTAATTTTGGCTTTGATTTGGATCAACCCTATCAATTTCAATAAAACCTCTTGTACTTGGCTCTGATACCATGTGAAAAAAGTACAAAATGGACCAAGAGTGGATCCTAATCTGATCCTCAAGAGGGATTGGATGTTAGATTTACTTGATCTATCAATCTACATAAGATTAAGATCAATCTAGATCAATTCTAGACATAAAATCCTAACAAGAACAATCATTAATGAAGGTAAATGTACTTGCTGGTTTCACACATGTGAAACCCTGTCAGAGTACGGACTCCAACCTGAAAATAAAGTACACTATGATAGAACCTCAAAACAATCAAAACAAATGTAGACAAATGGAGATAATCACCCAAAATTGCTTCCAAAATCAAGATTGATGTCTCACATTGATTATGGCCAAATGTGACTCTATATATACAATAAGTGAGAGCTCATGGTACTGATCATCCCTCTGATCCCACATGTGTGAGGGTGCTTTTTCATATGATAATTCATCATGCAAAACTTACACTTGGACAAACCTTTCTATTTTGAGCATTTTTGGTCCAATTTCCTAATATATGGAGATCAACTTGGAAATCTGCTAGAAGTCAAAATTCGCCTACTTCAGCTTATTCCACACGTGTGAGCTATCCTCTACACATGGGATATGACACATGACCAAAGGATGTGGCTCATGCAATCAATAGATTGATGCCATGTGTCATATGTCTAGAAAACTAGTTTTTGGCCTTTTTAGCCACTAGAACTTGAATTAAATCATATGTACATCCTATATGATTATGGTACATGACAAGTACACTATTTTCACACGTGGGAACAAGCTCCACACATGTGTAATCATCCTATATACATGATTTTGGCCGATCTACATACAGCTTATCTGAACGAAGTCATCGAAGAAGACATTATATGCTACAGCCTAAATGATACGTTCTCAAAGGTACAAAGCATCATGTTTGTAAATGTTAGGAACAACATAACGATAGGAAGGCAAAGCCTTGCACAACTTAGAAAATATTTTAAGTTTTTTTTTTTAATAGGTTGATTGTGGCACTTTCTTGAATGGATGGATCTCCGGTTTTGAGTTTCAAGTATGTGGTTAAATAATGGAGAGGTCAGTTGTGTACCTGTGATTGATGTAGTTCGCTTTCATTTTCATTCCAAAAATATAATCGTTTACCAAAGCGTTCTTTACAAGTTGTAGTGGTATATAGCTGGCTTTAAAGAAGAGAGAGAGAGAGAGAGAGAGAGAGAGAGAGAGAGAGAGAGAGAGAGAGAGAGAGAGAGAGAGAGAGAGAGAGAGAGAGAGAGAGAGAGAGAGAGAGAGAGACTTTCATATTGAAAAATTCATTTTATCAACCAAAATTGCTTAATACCAGAAAGAAAGAAGGAACAATATCGTTTATGTTTTTTTTTTTTTGAGTACATAAAAGAACTTGTTTTAGTACTACATTTATTCAATTGACACACACTACATGCAACATCTTCGTTTGTGTAGCTTCATTTATGTGTAACGTGAATATTTCTTCAATCAATTAAAAGTTGATTATTTAGTATTAAACGATCATTTTTTTTAGCTCTATTAATAAATAATTATTTAAAGTTTTTAAATTTTGTAAAACCTAGACAATTACTCAAATTTCAACTGGAACAAAAAGAATCTCCAATGAGATGTGGTTAGTATTTAGTAAAGCTAGTAGTAGTATGTAGACAACCATTCCTGGCTACTAAAAGTGGCAATTTTCTTCCAAGAATCTATAATGAGGAGATTATGCCTTTTTCCTTGAAATTTATGTGTAACGTGAATATTTCTTCAATCAACTAAAAGTTGATTATTTAGTATTAAACGATCATTTTTTCAACTCTATTAATAAACAATTATTTAAAGATTTTAAATTTTGTAAAACTTAGACAATTATTCGAATTTCAATTGGTCCAAAATCTCCAATGAGATGTGGTTAGTAGTTAGTAAACCTAGTAGTCAGTATGTAGACAACCATTTCTGGCTACTAGAAGTGGCAATTTTCTTCGAAGAATCTATAATGAGGAGATGTCTGCCTTTCTCCTCGAAATTTTATTTTTGTCTCATGCCTTATTGCCTCGTGCTTTTTGCTTAACGCCTTAGAGAAAGATTTTGTTCCCATTTTTTTTTTCGAGCAATTGCCTATATTTTAAAACTATGAGATTCAACTTTTGATTAAGGCTTATCTTCAAATTTGTAACTTATGGTTGCATTCACATGGTTGATTATGTTTATGTTTCATATAGGTACCTTTAACATTTGAAGATATCAATCAACAATCTATGTAAAACACACACACACACACAAACAATTCTAGAAGATCCAAACCTCTTGATTTTAACTTTGAAATCTTGTTCGTCAGGTGCTACTAGTGGTGGGATTTTCACGCACAAAAAGGTGAATGTTTTTGCGGATTTTGCACCCAAATTGAGCTAAAAATGTTAAGAAAAAGTTGCCAATGATCATGCAACATGTCAAACAAGTGGTGGAAGTCACTAAACTTCATAGACTGCTCAAGGGAGTCAAGAAGGACATGTCGCCTCTCACCGCCAGTATTTTGAGAGCTTTTGGCCTGTCAATTAGCAATGTCTATTTTTTAAAGTGTTGCACCTACTACCAAATGTCTACAAAACCCCACAAAATTTTGCCAAAACATGACGTTAGTCAAGAGGACTCTACGGTTTCAAATCATGCGCAAAACGGATCTTATACGACAAAGTTATTAAGATTTTCAGTTTTGAGCCAGTTTTAGTTGCAAATCCGAATCAAGAGTACTCATTGCGAAAACCACAATTTTGGAGTTACATATGATCTCAAAAGCTTCATTGTGATTTCATTGCCACTTTGTTTGCCTAAAACAAAAACGATTTTGACCATTTTTCCAAATATAGTAAATGATAACTTGTAAAGGCGGTGTGTCAAGACACAAATATGATGTGCGACATATAAATTGATCCCAAGAAGCTGGCCCCAGCAGACACATGTGCAACCCCTTGAGAAAATGATGTTTTACCAGCAAAGTAGTGGTGTGGCAAGAATCACAACCTAATGGTAGGTCTTGGGAGATGGTTGTCTTCAATGGGAAGTCACTATGTGAATTAAAATATTTTTGACAAAGATACTAGTTGAACTGCATATGGGAATTATACGGAAGCTTGTTGGACCTTTGCAAAGCTCCGTCAAACTGATCACGTGCTACCGTCATGGGCATATTGGCAATTTTTGGGAGCGAACAATACACCATAGAGGGATACGAACAAGCTAAATATGCTTCAACAACACAACCTAGGAGGCTAAAAATGAAGGGTCGAGGGAATGGTTGGGTTAGGTGAACGTGTACTCATAAGGACTTTCAATAGCTTGCTACTCTTGGTGTTTTCTCATATGAATGAAGTACCCTTAGTTTGGATGTGACCAAGAGAGGTCAAACATAAATTTAAGTGTCCAAGATGGATCCATGTGCCCATGTGGCTTGTTAGAGATTTTTTTTGGAGTATTAGAAAGTTTGTTGTGGGTAGAGAAGATTCTCCCTTATCAAGATTTAGGGATAAGGATGAGAATTTCATTTGAATATAGAGAGGGTGAGCCGCGTAAATGGCCAGACTATTTCTTGTGAAAACCATGTCTAAGGAGGGCTAGGAAGGAAGCTTTCATGAGGGTTCTCTTCAAGGAGAGATTGATCATCTACCCATGTTTGAAAGTTGGATTCGCTTTAGCTCTTGTAGAAAAGGATTGAGGCTCATGAGTGAAGAGGTGTCATTCACAATGTGTAGTTTGTCTCATATTGAAAACATTTGGTTAGATTTTGTTGGAAGATTCCCTCAGGAATTCCCATGATTCCCTCGTGAATTTTCCAAGCAAGCCAACATACTCTTAGCTAAGGCTCACCCTACTAACATAAGAGGGGTGACGTTATGGCGGTACCCAACTAGAATCAAACTAAGGGCTACCCTATGGCTTAACCAACTAGGGATGACCCACCTAAGGGACTTCTAAGGCTTACCCTACTAGAAGTTACCCTAGACTCTCCTCAGGCTTACCCTACTAGGAGGTCTCTAACCTAGACCTGAGGCTAACCCCACAAGGGACATGGAGCACAAGGGAAAAGTGGGCACTCAAGCAAGCAAGAGCAACAAGCAACAAGCAAGGAAACACGTCCTCTTTCCATTGATGGAACTATTGGTTTGGAGTGCTGGAGAAAAAGTCCCTGCCCCACTTGTGTTGGAACTTGGAAGATTTGTATCGGTTGAAGTTGTGTCCTAGAACCACAAGACCCCTCACCACATTACTTACAAGGTATCTTTATGGGAATCCATAGGCTATTTCACAAGCCTTTTGCTTGAGAAATCGATATCTAGTGATGCATTGGACTTAATGATTGCATGAGCCAAATATTTTGAATAGGTTTCACATCCCATGTGTAAAGGACAGCTCACACGTGTGGAAATAGCTGAAGTAGGCGAGTTTTTGCTTCTAGAAGATTTAGGGTTTAGGGTTTAGGGTTTAGGGTTTAGGGTTTAGGGTTTAGGGTCTAGGGTTTAGGGTTTAGGGTTTAGGGTTTAGGGTTTAGGGTTTAGGGTCTAGGGTTTAGGGTCTAGGGTTTAGGGTTTAGGGTCTAGGGTTTAGGGTTTAGGGTTGAGGGTTGAGGGTTGAGGGTTTAGGGTTGAGGGTTGAGGGTTGAGGGTTTAGGGTTGAGGGTTTAGGGTTTAGGGTTTGGGTTTAGGGTTTAGGGTTTAGGGTTTAGGGTTTAGGGTTTAGGGTTTAGGGTTTAGGGTTTAGGGTTTAGGGTTTGGGTTTAGGGTTTAGGGTTTAGGGTTTAGGGTTTAGGGTTTAGGGTTGAGGGTTTAGGGTTAAGCAACTAAGAGAAATATGTAGCAGTAGAGAAGAAGATAAACGATACAATGAACGAATCAGAGTAGTAAACTAAAGAGAGACGGATCATAACAGATCTTAATCACATGTAAAGCGAGTGAGAGGAAGCGGAGAGAGAGAGAGAGAGAGAGAGAGAGAGAGAGAGAGAGAGAGAGAGAGAGAGAGAGAGAGAGAGAGAGAGAGAGAGAGAGAGAGAGAGAGAGAGAGAGAGAGAGAGAGAGAGAGAGAGAGAGAGAGAGAGAGAGAGAGAGAGAGAGAGAGAGATGGAGATAGAGAGAAGAGACACTTTTGCACACAAATGAAGGGAAAGTACTGATCAATAGCAAAGCCAAACTAGTTTCGCTCGTGAGAGCTCATCAGTGGCGCTAAGGAAGAGGTGGACAGACCCCACACTCTCCAAAAGTACTAACTACAAGTGAGAGCAAAAGTGAGCCAAGGTATGGCTTTTATACTAGAAGAAATGGAATAATCCCTGAGCATATGCTTCCAAGGGTCCAAAGTGCTAGTAGGCTAAAGTGCAGGTAGGGCTAAAGTGCTAGTAGGCTAAGGTGCAAGTAGGGCTAAAAATGACCGTTTGGGCTTAAAAAGTGACCGACGGAAATAACCGTTAGATCGAATGTAGCCGACGGAGCATGAGAAGCACAAACTGCAGAAATAGCTAATTTTTTCAAATTTTTCTAAGACTAGCAGTACCAACCAATGCCGATGATGCAGAAAAAACTGCTAAAAATAGGCATGGGGCAAAAATAGCTAAACTACCTGAAAAAGCAGTAAAACCCCGAGCTAATGCTTCAAGGGGTGAAGATTACAATGGAAAGAGTAAAACCCTGAGCAAATGCTTCGAAGGGTGAACAATACATAGTAAAACCTCGAGCCAATGCTCCGAGGGTGAGGAAGTACATCAGTGAAATCTACTGTGAACCAAGTAACCCTGTAAGTTACGAGCCCGGAGCCAACAGATGATAGGCCGTCCGAAAAGTGTCGATAACTGCGGATCTTTCAGGAATGCGTCCGAGAGTTTAGGGTTTAGGAATGCCCCAAGGTTTAGAGCCTGAGTAAAAGGAGAGTGCTCAAGCTTCAGCACCAGGGGGGCCCGCCGAACTCTAGGAGGACCAGGAAGACATGCATCGAGAAGAGTAGATCTATCACTGTATGAAGCAGCAGCAGCAAAGCAAAGCAGGATGAATGCTCTGGGATAGCCACGAGCACGCAAGCGCTGATAAAAGCTGTGTCGAAGAGCAAGAAACCCATCCAAGGTACTTTCTCTGAGAATATAACGCTGGAGCTCGCCAAGAATGAAAGCACGCTTCTGGTGACGCGGGGTGGCAGGAAGACCAAGGTAAATACTGATACCTGTTAAGGCTCTTCTGATGACAACTGGAAGAAAGGATACCAGAAGAGCGAAAAGCAGCATCCTTCGAAAAACAAATGTCGAGGATATCTATACTGAAGTCCGAAATCTGCCAGTGTATATGAATGGAGTCCACCAAGGAATCATACCTAGAGAGCCAATGCTCAAGAGAAGTGCGAGAACCCTGCCAGATACCAAAACCATCGTCGATGAAGCGCCTGAAGTAGATAGGCCAGGAGGAAGGGGTCGAAGAAACTGCCAAATCATGCTCCAAACTGCAAAGGAAGAGACAAGCGTAGACAACTGCAAAGCTGGTACCCATAGCTGTACCTCTGACCTGAAGCCAAAAATCTGCATCAAACTGAATGTAGTTATGCTCAAGGACTAAAGAGGCAAGATTGAGAACAAGTCTTTCCAAAGGAACAGAGGAAAGCCTGCCAGCAATCATAGACTGAAGACGTCGAAGACCCTCCTGAGTAGGAATACTCGGATACAGAGATTCGATGTCAAATGAAAACAGCAGAATGTCCTGACTAAACTGCCTAGAAGATAAGTCTCTCAGAAGAGCACGAGAATCCACAAGGTGATTAGTCTCCGACAAAAGAATAGGAAGTAGCTGATAATGAAGCCATCTGGACGCATGCTCAAAAATGTAACCAATGCTAGAGCAAATAGGACGACCCACCAAAACGGGCTTATGAACCTTCGGAAGAAGATAAAATAAGCAGGCACGAAAACCAGTAGCAGGCACAAAAAGGATAAACTTAAGAGTAGCAGAATCAATAGTGCCTAAAGCATGAGCAGGAACAACTAAAGATTCAAGTAAACTCCATAAGTAAGACCAAGGGATGTGCGGAACAGAGAGATAAACTGAGGTATCGTGAAGATGCCTATATGCTTCAGAAACATACCAAGATCTGGAGAGAATGGTAACCCCTAAATTCTTATCAGCAGGTTTAATGACAATAGACTCATCAGAACGAAGCGAGCGAAGAGCTAGCATAAGCCTACCATGAAGAAAAGGAGAAAAAGAGTTTCTGGAGACAGCAGAAAGGCGAGAAAGGATAATATCACGACCCATAGAAATAATACTCTCAAGTTCAGGGTTTAGGTCGAAATTACTCCAGGAAAGGTTAGGAATACGAAAAAGAGGAGTAGAATCCACACTGTTTCTAAAATGAAAAGACAAGCGTAAAGTACGAGCAAACGAATCAAAAGCAGAAAGAACAGAGTCATGAGAAGGAGGAGAGGGGTGAGGAATAAACCCGAGACCATAACTGAGAAGCTTCCTCTCATGGAAGGAAAGAGTGCGATGAGCCAGGTTATGAATAGCAGTATTGGTGATTCTGTGATCCACCTGGAACGTCGAGAACCTCCCAAAGAGAAAGACTGCATAGCCATGTCGATCCATCAAGGGCCACCAGAAGAGCTTCCGAGAACGGTGCCCTTCATGACTGGAGAACGGTTCCTTGGTGAAGCTGGATTTTGTCCCTTGCCACTGTACTGAAATCTCTGAGTGTTCTGCCTTTGATTTTCTTGCTTTCTTTGATTTCCTTGCCTTCTTTGATTTCCTTGTCTTCTTTGATTTGCCATTCGATTTTGATTTTGACCTTGCTCTTGCCTCGGAATTTGGTTTGACCAGGAAACTCTCTTTTGGGGAGAGGGTGTCTTGGTTTTGAGAGAACCAGGAAGAGGTAAAAGGGGGCCTAAGGTGCTCCGGGAAGATGAATGCAATGCAGCGGAAGGGGTGGGAGCAGTCCCATTCCTGCGAGGCCCGTTTCCCTGACGAGAAGGGCTAGGAGAAGGCTTGCGACGTGAAGAAGGAGGAGTCGTAGAGCGGCCTCGATTCTTAAGGATAGGAGTGGGAGAAGAGCTTTGGGGCTTGCCTAAAAGTCTGTTGATCTCCACTTTTAACTCTTTAAGAAGGTCTTGCTTGACAGAGAGGGTAGCTTTTTTAACGAGCTCGGAAACACCAACATCAGAGGGGATGGATTGTGCTTCAGTCATGGCTTCATCACGGGCAAGGTTTCTATCTTTCAAAGCATTCTCTTGAACAGCAGAAGAAATGGCAAAATCGGAATGGAGAGTATAGACAAAGAAATCCCAGGCGTTCATGGCATCTTGAAGGAGAGACTCAAGGGCCAAAGAAAAGGTGGAAGAGCCAAAATGAGAGAGTAAAGGGTCAACGGGAGGGCAAGACTTAGTTTTTACTTCCAAAAGACGAAGTCTGAGAGTTTCCGTGGCCGAATCCAAAATGCTTTTGATACTCAAAAGATCTTTTTCTTTTACCTCAAGGAGAGCAAGGTGAAGACCGTTGCGGAATTTTAGAGTCAAATCCCGAACTTTTGATTCTAAAGCCTCTTGATGAAAATCGGAACCCTGCAGCTTTGGGAAAGCAATGCGGCAAGAATGAGGCGTTTCACCGGCGACAAGTTGGCTCTTAAGCTTTTCAATGGAAGCATGAAGGCTGTGGTATTTACGGAAATCCCGCTTATAGGTGGCCATTGAATCTTTCAGAATGGATTGAATTGCAGAAGAAAAGGAC